>VXBA01003617.1:17142-44017 GCA_013399895.1 Serilophus lunatus | reverse complement strand
GGGCTCCCGGGAACCGGCCCTGCACACTCCTGGAGCTGGCCCCGCACACATCGGGCTCCTGGCTCCACTCCGGACACTGCGGGCTCCGGGTCCCGTCCCGGTCCTGCATACCCCGTGCCGGGGCCGTGCTGGAGTTAAACTGTGTCCCGGGGAAAACCAGCAGTGAGTCAGGGAAGGAAGCGAGGGAAAAAAACTGAAAACAACCGGGGTTTATACCAAAAACGGGAATCCCTTCCCCCCCCTCCCTCCTCACTCCCTCTAAGAACCCCCCAGCATCCCCCTGTACCCCCCTCCCCTTTCAAACCCCTGCAAGTGAGAAGCAGAAAAGACCTTGAGTCTGTTCAGCAACAGCCCTGTGCTGTCCCTAAGATTGTGCTCTGTGGTTAACTCACCACCAGCTGCTGCAACAGAGGAGCCCCAAAGAGGAGATACAAGGACTCCCTGAAACAACATCTCAGTGTTGGTCATATTGACTGCAATCAGTGGTCCACTCTGGCCTCCAATCGAGAGACATGGAGACACACCATCCATAATGCTGCTGCCTCCTTTGAGAATGCACGTAGAATCAATCTCGAGGAGAAAAGACAATGCAGAAAGAACCGTGCCACGCCAATACCACCTGAGGAGAGTTTCCCCTGTGCCTTTTGCAACCAGAGTTGCCTGTCCCACATCGGCCTTTTTAGCCATCAGTGCACTTGCAGCAAGCGTGGGTAGAGCCCTTCCCGAATCTTCGTTCGTGAAACCTAGCCATGAAATATGACACATCAGCCTTGATAGGTCTTTTACAACTATATTTCTTATAGATTATTTTGGAGAAAGAATTTTGTAATTCCACTATTTTGGCACAGGTAATAATGAAACTATGGCTTGACTGAGACATATGGCAGCAAGGAAAAAATAATAAATAATGTCTTGAATTACTAGTGCTTGAATAAATCTTACATATTTGCTTATTGCAGCAGTTGTAGCTTTATCCCCTCTGAGTTTGTTTTGTACAGACATCAGTTGCATGTCTGCCTAGAAAAATTTTAATTGACATTTGAATTGAAAGTCTGTGAAAGTTCTTCTTGTAGGTAGGTTGGTAGTAGGTAGGTTAATACTGGGACAAATGTTCTCAGTTCAGGCAAGAATTTTTTGTTTTGTGGAAGGGCACTGCACATGAATAAGGAAACTGAGGCAAGCATACTAAATTTCTGTGCAGTGCTGTGGCTGCCATATGCAAAAGAACTGCTCCCTACCACAGGCTGGATCCAAGGTAGGAAGGGCAGGAACAGGGGACCTGTTGCATGGGTCTAGGTTGCTCTCTAAAGCCACTAAATTTATCTGTAATAAAGTGCTTTACTATTGAAAATGGCCTTTTATTTTTCTCCAAAATGATTTACTTTTGTGTGAAAAACTGTGCCATGACACCTTGCTTACTAGAATATTTTTTTGACCAGGAAAAGAAATCCTTCATCTTTCCTCTCTTCACAATCATTAAACAGACTAGAAAAAATATGCAAACCAAATAGCCATTTCAGCTTGGATTTTTGTTTGGTTGAGAGTTTTATTTTGGTTTTGGTTTGTTTGGTTGGTTTTTGTTTTGTTGTTGGTTTATTTTTTGTTTGTTGTTTTGGGGGTTTCCTTTGCTTGGCTGGGTTTTTTGTTGTTTGTTTGTTTGTTTGGGGGGGAGGGGGGGGTTGTGGGTTGTTTCTTTGTTAGTTTATTTTCTTTCTATGTAAATGTTGTTCCATATAGAAGAGCTTTTAAATTCTTCCAGGGAATTTAATTGTCACTATGCCTCCAATCCACTGGAATAACACTGTGAGACAGACCAAACAAAGAGTTTGTGGGTCGCAAGAGAAGGGAGAAGGGAAGAGTTAACTGAAATTGCTAATGGAAGGCAGAGTAGCTGTGCCTATTCTATGTGGCTACGTACACTAGTAGCATGTCTGCACTATTTCCATTGATAACTTATTGTACCTTGGGAGAAGAAAAGTGCCCTTAGTAATTTTGGTCAAAGTAAGGCTCTTCTAGATATTGTGTTACTGACAGCTTGTACATTAAAGCTGCAGTTTCCCCCTAAAAGTAGTTTAATGCCAAAGAGCTCAATTCATAGACAAAGAGAAAATCCAAGGTTTGATCCCATGCTCATTAAAGCCAGCAGGAGTTTTGCCAACATTTTGAGGAGGAACAAGTTCAGATTGCAAGTGAGTCTACCTTCCCAATGACTTCTTAATTTCAAAAGTCTGTCTCCTTTTTTATTCAGCTCGGACGTTCCTGTGAAGACTGTTTTTGAATGCTGTATTTCTTGTAAAGCCTGAAAGAACTCACTCAGTTAGGTCAAACTACAGTGAAGAGCTTTTCCTATCATCCAACATGTGGAAAACAAAGTAAAAGTAGCTAATTTTAAAATGGCTTAATGCCCTGAGACATGCCAAAGACAAATAGCATGTGAATGATTTCTTAATAAAAAGGTATATTCTGAAAGTTACTTTAATGCAATGCTATCTTTTCTTCCTCTGTAACGTACTGATCATCATTCAGTTCCTTTAACAGAATTTATTGTTCCACGTGGCTGATGTATTAGATAGCTTTTCACTTATATTATTCCAACTGGAGCATTCAACGTAGTGTAAGATGCAATAGTTTTCAGCCAAGACTGTGTCTTTTCTTATTTAGACATCAACTGTACTGTTCTGTGCTGCTCCCATTGCTTTAAGGTTAAACCCTGTTTTGTGAAGGTGGCTTTTCCATGCCTTTTAGTAATCGTTCTTTTCTGGGTTGTTATGGAGATAAAGCTTATGCAGTGCCTTTTCTGCTTACTTTATCATGCTCCAGGTCCAATAGCACAGTAAACAACCTACTAGGCAACATATTTATCTATGCTAGTGCTGCAAGTTCAGACGTCTCTTATTTAAGGTATGAATCTTTTTCTCAGATATGTTTCTCCAGAATGAGTTGAATTTTTATTCTTTTTCTCAGATATGTTTCTCCAGAATGAGTTGAATTTTTATTTTTTTCCAAATTTTCTTAACTTCTGTGTGATTGTAGAAAACATGAGGAAACTGCTTTGGTGATTAAGTAATTTCCTCAGAATAAGTGTCAGTTGTCAGCTGAGCTTGTGTTTCAGCTATTAAGAACAACACAACCCAATCTAATATTTTGCACATGAAACAGTCACATGAAGCACATAAGATACTTCAGATTATTTTCACATGATCCTCAGTGAATTAAAATGTTTTAAATATTTTCTATTAGCTGGTTATTTGCATGAAATCCTGTCCGTGAATTAAAAAGAAATGTTAAAGGTTGTTACCTCCTTTCGCTGCATTTCCCGTTGAGAAATTAGATATGTGTGGTGGTTTAATCCACCTTTTAGCATTCAGGGGGCAGGTCCAATAAAAGTGACAGAAAACTGAATAGAATTTTCATCAGGCGAACAATTGATTACAGGGGAACTAAATTAGGGAGGTAGGGATAACCCACAGGAGACCCCAGAATTACATCGAGGGACACCCAACACACAAGGGAAAAAAAACACACAAAAAGGAAAAAAAAAAAAAGAAAGGGAACTGTTCCCTTCAGCCANCCTTCTTCCTGGCCAAGCCGGCTTCCCATTGGTCCAGCCGGCCGGGCTCCTCCTCAGTTTCCGGTGTTTTCTCGACGAAGAACCATGCGTCTCAGTCGTTAGTCACCATCTTGGCTTTCATGGCTGCCGCACCTCGGGGAACGCCCTGGCGCCATTGCCACCTCCATCGCCAGCCTGGCACCAGCGCTGGCCCTCCGTCGCTGTCCAAAAGTGGCAGCCATGCCCAGGTTCCTGGCCAGGGCCGGCCCGGAGCTGCCGCACCCGCCCTGGGGGCTTCCCCTGGGAACGGTGGAGGCAGGGGGTGGGTGACAAAGCAGGACTGGGGCCATCCCGGCTGGGCCGCCGACGGGGCTGCCGCCTGTGCCCCCTAAGCTGGGACTGAGGGACCGCGCACACTGCACAAGACGGCCCCTGTGCTGCCAGGATCGGCGGAGGCGNCACAGCCCATCCCCCCCAGTCCCGGCCAGGGGCAACCCCCCTTCCCGAAACGGCTTTGAGGAAAATTGAATTTTAACTCAGGTAAGTGGGTTGCTCTCTTACAGCCCCTTTCAAAAGCCTTTTTCAAATGGCTACAATATGGTTTTCTGACCAAATAATTGCTCAAATGTGCTATATTCCATTGAAGAATTAATCCCAATTAGGCAATTATTTTTAGAGGTGTTTTGTTTGTTTGTTTGTTTAATTTAGATTACATTAACTCTGAAACGCACCTATGGAAGTTCATGAACATCTACAGGGATTTTGAACCCACCTGTACTTCCTACCTTGCAGAGAAATGTTCTGTGTCAGAGATTGTTTCTTGGATATCTCCTCATAGGAGGTGCAGCTGAGTGGTGCTCTTTCCTGTGAACTGGGGCTTCTCACTAGACACCTGCCAACAGAGACTGCAGCATCCCACTGTATCTCCCTTGCTGAGGGGCTCTTCCTTCCTGGAAGAGGCAGCTAGACACTGCCCAGCCTATGCTGGAGAGTATTGGTATATATATATATATTGGTATATATATATGGATATATATATTGTTATATATAGCTAACTGTGAGGGAGAAATCAGTTCACAAACACTGCTTTGGAGACAGGCTTCTGCTGCATGGGTAAAACCTCTGCTGCTCTGAAATGTCTGAACATTTAACTGTATTCATAAATTGCTGGAGAGTCTTTATTCAAGAAAAAAAACCCCCACATATCTGGCAGCTATAAAGTATACATAACATACCTTCATGGCTGTATTTTGCTCTTCAGGGACCACGTTATGCATGAAATATCAACCTTCCTCACTTCCTCAAATTCATTAAATCTAACAGAAATGATCCTGGGAAATGCTTTGGGAAGGAACTCTGCTTATGAAAATATAGTACTAGACCATCTCCTTATAATTCTTGGAGGGACGGGAGGGGGGAGGGGAAAGAGTAAAGAACAACCTTTTTGGCTCTCTCTTTTGCTTCACTCCTGTAACTTCCATTATGGATTATTCTATTGTGAGACTTAATCTTGTTGATAAAATGACTTTTCTTACTGCTGTGCTAACTTTGGTATATTGCATTATGCAGTGATTTCCTTTTAATCCTTATCAAATAAAAGACATGCTAGGACAGTTTTGTTAAACCAGCTATCTATCATAGCTTTATTTTTCTTTCAGTCAGTATCGGCAATAATGATTTTAGAAAATTTTTCCATGATACCTCAGCAATGAACATGTAATATGTTGTCTACTTCTTACAGCAGAATTTAATTTTTTTTCTCCAGAGAAATTGAATATAATTTGTAGATACTATTCAGACTGTGAGGAAAAACTATCTTTATTTTTAAAAACTATTTTTATTTTTTTTAAATTTTATCTTTATTTTTATTTTTTCATCAATTTTCCAGTCTCTGTAATGTCAAGGGAGGGATTTAATTCTTGGTGTGAGATTCATTTGAGTAAGTCAAGGCTGAATCTATTGTTTAGTACTATATTACAGTCTTGTAGATTTGGGATGGTGAGTTTAGTATTGTATTAGAAATTTATGGGTGCTCATAGATGATGTAATGAATCCAGTCCTGCTTTGTCACTGCCATATCATGAGATTATATAATGGAGAAAAACACAGGGGTAAATGTACAGACCCGTCTACATTCTTATCCACATATATCCCTATACAATATAGTTGCATTCATATGTGTATGTATATATGTCTTTATAGATGTACTTTTTTATTTCTGAGACATAATGGACTAAAATAATTGCCAATCCTGGATTTATACATATCAGTGTCTATTTATGCTCTTCTTATGCTATCTCAAAAGCGCACTTCAGCCTCAACTGGGTGGAAATCCCTCTGAGAGAGGGGGCAGCTGGTCTTTCCACTTTTATGCAACCCTTTTTTCCTGTAGAGAGAGTGGCATCAGTCTTACTGATAATGAGCAAACTCAGTCGGTTATGCCTGTCCTTTCCTGTGAACAGGGTTTGTGCCTCCACTTTGTCCTCTAGGGGGCCAACAACTCTTAATAAATATTAGCCACTAATAAGGCATTATCAGTCAGGGTTCATCGCTGACTGGAATTGACCCAGAGAAATAAATGCAAGTTGAAGCTGATTGATAATAACTAATCTCAGCACCATCTGTCAGTAGTACATCTGTCCAAACCCTGTGGTTCTGCATCTTGTCTAGCACCGCTTTGGATGGAGCTGAGCTGCCAACTTTGCTGCATCTTGGCTTAAGAACCCTTTAGGAATGTGCTGCTGTACTGCTAAAAGATTCCTGCTGTTGAGAGGCAAATGTATATGATCTACAACCATTTCAGCAAATTCCAGCTTTGTCCCCTATCAAGACTCATGTAGAAATATTTCACGGAAATGAACCGCCTTATAATACATCAGCCTTTTCATATCTCCTAGTCTCCCTGACTGCATAGATTAATCTTGGAGGGAGAAGCATATTTCCCATATATTTAATGTTTGTGGAATCTTATAGAAAGAGAATGCACGATGGCAAGGTATAACGTTTAGTCATCTCACTTCTAGGGGTGCATATTTCTCAGGGATGATGAAGCAATGAGTAAGTTAGGTTATATCAAGTGAATACTAATAAACATTACCTCACCATCCTTATGCAGCATAAGCTGTGTCATACAGACAGTATTTAAGAAATACTTCAGAATTATACAAAATGTTCTACTTCTAACTTTATTTCTTCAAGTTACAAAGCCAGGTTAACACAGCCAGGAAAGAGAAAAATAACTATCCTTAATGTGCTGCTGACAGCTTTCTTGTACACTGGAGTGTCACAAGCTTAAATCTGAATTGCAAAACCTACCAAAAGAAACAAATGCTGTATTGCCATCTCTTGTCAGATCTTCTTTTAAATCCTACTGATAAATTAATCTATCTAAGCTTTTATTCTGTGGAGGAAGAGCACCTTTTAGCTCTCTTGTTCATAGACCTCAACCGTTTTCTTTTCTTACCTTTTTCCAGAGTCCAGCAGCATGGATTGACTTCCCTCTGGTAGATCAGTTTATGGTGCATAGGTGGCGTGCATATAGGCAGCGTGCCAGGCTGTGAAGCTCTTCTGAGGACAGTCCCAACAGGCTTTGGGGTCATATTCCATTTCTAGTCCTGGTTGGTGACAGCCATGGTGTGGTCACTGTGACCCACTGAACAGCTTATGCAGTGCAAAGTTGTAGCCGTTTAAAAAGGGCTTTTGAAAGGGGGTATAAGAGAGAAACCCCACTTACCTGAGTTTAAAATTCAATTTTTCCTCAAATTTTTCCTGTTTCCCTGAAGCGGGGGGAGGGGGAAAAGCTGAGATGAAGGCAGCCCTATCCCGGGCAGGGCAGGGAGTTGCCTCGGCCAGGACGGAGCGGGGACGGGACTGGGGCCAGGCGGCGGGTTTCTAGCCCTCGCCTCCGCCATTCCCGGGAGCATGGGGCTGCCCCCTCCTGCGCGAGCACGGTGGCTCCATGCCCTCCAGGCTTCTGGTGGCGGGGCAGCAGTTTCTAGCCCCGTCCCCGCCGCTCCCCCACCTCCTCTGGCCGGGGCCGAGAGGCGGTTCCTGGCCCCCTCCCGCCTTTGCTGTTCCTGGGAGGACGGGGATCGTCCCTTCCTGCACGGGCACGGTGACTGGCCGAGGGGCAGCGGCTCCTCACCACCTCGGAGTGCAGGCAGCGGCAAACCGCCCCAGACCAGCGTGGCCGAGAATTTTCAGCACCACGGCTGCTGACCGACAGCAATAGAGAGCTCGCCCTGGCACTGTCTGGCGCTGTGGCGTCTCTGAAGTGCAGCCGCCATGAGAACAAAGATGGCGCCTAACGACTGAACTCGTGACTTCTCCAACGAGAGAACACCGGAAGCGAGGCGGGGCCCGACTGACTGGACGAATGGGAAGCCAGCTTGACCAGGAAGAAGGTGACGCCATTCAGGCGACGACGGAGAAGGCTTGAAAGCTGAAACACGGCCCCGCCCCGGTCCTCTTTTCGGCCGCCGCTGCGGGGAGAAGCGCCACAGCTCCGGTGTCCAGCGCCTGCAGGCCCCTGGCGGGATTTCCACCCATTCCTCTCAACTCCGGAGCCATTTCCAGCTTGGCTAGCAAGTATCCCTTCGGACAAGGGAGGGAGGGGTTGTTTTTTTTTTCACCTGTGTTTGTGTTTTTCAGAGCCTAAAGGGCCAGAAGTGCTTCCAAAGAGGGAGGGAAAAGAAGGAGACACCCTTTCCTACCCTTTCCCCCTGTCTCTTTAAATTTAACTCCCTTGTAATAAACTGTTTCCCCTGCATGACCATTCTATTCAGTTTTTCCGTCGCCTTTATTGAACTCACCCCCTGAATGCTAAACAGTGCTTAAACCACTACAAAGTCAAAAAACAGAAGAAAGGTGGAGGGCTATACCCCACAAGCATCCCAAGACATCTTTCTCACTGAGGAAGATGCATGGAGTGAGTTGGCTGATTCTCAAGTTAGATGTGAACTTGGTAGTCTCTGCACCTGGGAGGAAAAAACTGCATGTGCATCAGACTTCTAGAAACAAACAGAAACATCTCTGCACTGCTAGACATTTCCTACCTCCAACTGCAACAAATGTCATTAACATACACCTCTATTTAGCTTTAACATGAAATTTAATTTAGCAATTTTGGGCTGACCAAAATGGAAAGCTTAATAGGACCCAGCTCCCAGAGCACTGGTTGGCATTTTTGAGTAGATTTCAGTAATTCAAGGTAGTCACTTAAAAGCCAAATCACTTGAGGACACTTATTATTCTCTGAATGTAAGTCTAGATTAATGAGGGAGAAATAGAGCTTTTTTTTATAGCTTAGTTCTGGTAAGTGCAAATATTCCAGGACAGCACAGGCACAAGAGACCTATATGAACATTTATGGGGTTGTGAGATCTTCCATAATTTAACAAAGTTATCAGTGAGACTCCTGCAGAAAATGTTATTTTTATGGAAAATACATTTTTGCAGTTTCAGCACTCTGTCACTGATCCATGAACTTCTTTTCTACAGAAAAATGTAGACTTATAATTGATCCTTACACTGATAATTTAGGGCTGAAACATGAAAATAATAATATATAATGTGGCAGAGCTGAACAAAATTATTCTGATAAACAAATGTTAAACAGTGTTCCATTAATTCTAGATTTCCACAGAACCAGCATGCAAACCCTTAAATGCATCTGAGCCATGAAGATCTTTATATCAACCAAAAGTCGAAACAATATAACTTCTGTTTTCTTCTCGAGGCTTTTTGTAACTGCTCACTTTCTTTCCAAGAAAAAAAATATATTACGCTGGTTTTAGTTCAGTTTAATTGTAAAACAGCCCATTGCCATCCTTTCTTGCAAAGTTTAGTCATCTCCATGTTAACTTTTGTTTTAGACTTCAGTTCAAGAGAATGAAGTTCTAAGTATAATTTGTTATATTTGAGTATTCGAGACAACCATATGAGACTGAAAAACACAGCACAGAGCAAACAAAAGGTCTGTGGAGGGTTTTGCATGGCCAGGTTTTGGTAGCAGGGGTAGGGGCTACAAGGGTGGCTCTGAGATGAGCTTCCAGAAGCTTCTTCTGTGTCTGACAGAGCCAATGCCAGCTGACTGCAAGAGACACGTTGCTACACAGGGCCTGGCCCATCAGTAATAGTGGTAATGCCTCTGGGATAGCACAGTCAAGAAGGGGAAAAATTTGCTGCATAACAGCAGTGGCAGCAANTTTTGGTAGCAGGGGTAGGGGCTACAAGGGTGGCTCTGAGATGAGCTTCCAGAAGCTTCTTCTGTGTCTGACAGAGCCAATGCCAGCTGACTGCAAGAGACACGTTGCTACACAGGGCCTGGCCCATCAGTAATAGTGGTAATGCCTCTGGGATAGCACAGTCAAGAAGGGGAAAAATTTGCTGCATAACAGCAGTGGCAGCAAGAGAGAGAAGTGAGAATATATGAGAGGAATAACTGTGCAGAATCCCAGGTCAGCGAAGAAGGAGGGGAGGAGGTGGTCCAAGCACTGGAGCAGAGATTCACCTTCAGCCCCTAGTGAAGCAGGCAGTCCCCCTGCAGTCTATGGAGACACATGGTAGAGCAGAGATCTACCTGTAGACTGTGAAGGACCCTATGCTGGAACAGCTGGATGTCTGAAGAGGCCTGTGACCGTGTGGAAAGCCCATGCTGGAGCAGGCTCCTGGCAGTGACCTGTCACCTTGTGGAGAAAGGAGCCCACACTGGAGCAGGTTTTCTGGCAGAAATTGTGACCCTTTAGAAGACCCACGCTGGAGCAGTTTGTGAAGAATTGAAGTTCATGGAGAGCTGTCTGCCATGGGAGGGACCACACCCTGGAGCAGAGGAAGAGCATGAAGAGTCCTCTCCCTGAGGAAGAAGGAGTATCTGATGAACTGACCTATTGAATCCTATGCTGGCCAAGGACAAGCCTACCAGTGCTGGTGGTAGGTTGAAATAACACTGGGAAGGTTGGTTTGCTTGTTATTACTTAACAGTATTATTTAACATTATGGAAAAAAGCAAAAAGGTAAGAAAAATTAAAAAAAACTACCTCTTCCAGTTATTTTTTTTCTCACTCTGTATCTTGTCCTGCATGGTTCATCTGGTAGGTGGTTTTAGCAACAGCTCCGAGGAAGTCCTTAAATTACTCCAGCACCAGTGAATCCAGTTCACTAAAGACAGGTGTGATCAGCCATCTTGAAATTTCACCTGGTGAACAAAGGATAGAGGAAGACTTATTAAGAGCTGTAATTAAAGCAAAATTTTGCAATTCAGCTTGTTTCAGCTGAAAAAATTCACAATCAATAAAAACAGATCTTCCTGCTTTGGTTGTGATTACAAATATGCCCACTTCTTTTCAGGGCTTCAGCTTACTCATATTACAGTTAAACTAGGATTTCTGAGACACGGCAGAATATATATATATAGTATGTAGTGTGTGTGTATATATATATATGCATACTGCATCTATACACAATTTTGGAAATCCTAATGAGTCCCCAGTGAGTTCCTACTACTGACTATGACCCTGCTGTGTTAAGTGCTCAGAGTCGAATAGATGGCTTACCTCCAAAAATAGGCATTTCTTTCAATGTAAGAGCAGACGTGATGTGTAGATAAAGGGGAACGGATCTAAAGGCATAGTTTACATGCTTTGTATTTGAATTTGTGCCACAGGACAGAAGAAAATCAGCTGAAGAGAAAGGTAGGTCTTAGCTGAAATAATATGGATTCCTACAAACACATAGAGAGCAGAGGTGTTCAACTACAAGACTTAGAAAAATCAGAAGTGGAAGATGGTGGCCATAAGGCATGCTTAGTAGCTTCTTTTAGCACTATCTGAGGAAGATTGTGGTTGATTATTTCTTCAAGCCATACATGATCATCCTCCAAGACCTTTTTCAGTCAGAGTGCACAGAAAAAATATTTTAAGAAAAAGGATTTGACAGTGCAGAACGTAAATGAGTTTGCTGTATATTCTGTCCCTACCTTCACCACCTTAAATACATATAATGGCTTCATTTATCTGCCATGGGTGAGTTTTGCTCTGGACCAGACAGGTTACACAGGGACATCCACAGGTTACAGATTACATTTTGATATTCACTGTCTTTAAGATGGGATTCTGACTCTCCAGACAAGTGCAGGTGGACTTCAGTTGATGGCATGCATGTGTGGATATTGATATTTTATTTAACCTGGGTTTATGGGAAGATGTTAATACCTTTTAGCCCTATAAGCCCATGGATAAGCAAGTGAAATAGGTTCTCAAGTAAAACCCCTTAGATACAAGGAAGAGATCTTGTATTTGATGAATCTAACAGCTGTCCTACTTCTGTGTTAACTGTTATGTGAAGGGTCATCAGAGTTTAACTGTAAGTCAGAATGTGGGGAATGAAGAGAGTTTGATAACATGAGTTAAGAGGAAAGGGCTGAGGTGTTTCCTTTCTTTCCATCTCTGCTCTGGAGCCCAGGTGACAGAATATCATGTGTATCCTGGAGAGACCACAAGACCACTTCTTAAGGAAACTTGTGGAGGATTGCATCTGCATGGGTACTAAATTATTTTAGTGTTAAGGCAACATAAATGCTATATAAATGGATACTGCAGCTGAAATTCTATTAATAGAGGTAGAAGAAAAGAGCCATATCTGTGTAGGAAGAACTACAGTATCTCTAGTAGCTAATTCTGCCTTATTTTTGGTTGTGCAAAGCATTCCGGATATTATTTAATGTTATTTATAATATTTTCTCTGTATATTTGATGTTTCCTTTTCTAAAAGCCCTTCCTTTGAGTACTGGCTGGCAATGATTATCATCTACTTAATCAGTATTTTAGTTAAGTTTCTCCGAAGCCCATTGTCATGTAATGCTTCTTGAGCAGATAGAGATAGTTCAGATACCAGCAGAGAGTTAAACAGAGGGGCAAGGAAGGGACAGCTGCAGAGGAGTTTGCTCAGCAGTCCCTTTCTACATCACATGGGCATAGGGAGACAGACCAGACTGGGCAGCACAATCAGTGGCTGACACAAGATGCCAACTGTCTGACTGCTGTCAAGCTCCTGTGACAGGAGAGGAGAGATGTTATCCTTTCACTGTGTTAACACTGTCAGAAAGCATCCATCACAGTGAGGTGAGTTTCACTCAAAATGCATTGCACACTCCTCATCATTAATATTCTGCAGGTGTAGTCTTCAATTAGGCATGAGATTGATTTGCCAGACAATGGTAGCAAAAGGGCAGAGAGGACCCTAGATACTTTTCTGGCTTCAGACCAATTTGGTTTTACCCCTATAAGGAATGAACATGAAAAACTCATGAATTTAGGGATGTGGGTCTTGGATTTTGAATTGAAAATCCAGATTTCTTTACTTTAGGGCATTCAGATGCGGCATATAGAGCAAAAGAGGAGGAACTGTCAGTTCTCATCCTTTGAATATTGCACCAAGCTAGTAAGACACATTTGCAACGCTTGCTGAGATGTGTATTATCCCTTCTTCTTTCAGCCATCAAAGTACAAAAAACTGAAAGACCTTTAGGAAAAAAATATCATAATTGACCAAATTGAATGTGCTAAGAATTATTAGGTCTAACTGTAGGGGCTTTTTTCATTTCCAGATCACACAGAAGCAACAAAAATTTGGTCTTCCAAAAGGAGCTCTGGTCTGCTTAGCTTGAACCCTCCTTTCACCTGCATGCTGCTGTGTCAGCTCCTGCTGCTCTTAAATGAGCATAGCATATATTTCCACCTGTATATGCAGCAAGATAATTCCCTGGGGCCAGAATCAGAGAACAGTCCTATCTTGTAGTTGGGCTAAGATGCCTGTATCTTCTCTGCATTTGTGTTGGCTACTGCAGTCCATTCCCTCACCGTAGATGCAAGATGCACCTGTATGAGCTTAAAAGTGCTTATTTCTCTGCAGTTTCTGAGACCTGTGTCAGTCAGAATAGAAGAAATCAAATTCTAGTGAAAATTATGTGGCATCGAAGGTGAGTGAACATATGTTTCGTGGAACAAATTATAGTGATGATAATATGGTAAACATCAACCTATGAAAGATTTCCTCTCATGGCTATTCTGTAAGACTACTGAATCAGAGGATAATTTCAACAGGAGCACAGGACAATTATAGCACGTTAAAATGAAAGTGGCTTGTTCTGAAAATATGTAAAAATATGTGACAGCAGAACTATAATAAAACTATGAAGATATCCTTCATCTCTGGTCAACCTTTATGTTTAAATAAGGCACACGGTAAAGTTACATTAAGGTTGTAATGCAAACACTGAAAAGATACAAAATAGCGGAATTAAGCTTTCTGTGAATCTCTCTGCCTTTCTATCTGTACATCCCTGGGCTGTCCCCTTCCTGTGTATGAATTTTGACATTTTGACTGAGGATCACCTACAGGTTTTCTTGTAGGACTGTCTCTTTCAGTGCCCTTGGTTGACAGCACTCGGTGACTGAGTGGTTCCTCAATATTTTTGTTCTACCCTCATATTTCAGTGTATGCCCCATGGACACATTTATTTTATGCTACTCAAACCTTTCCATGTGACAGAATCATAGATATCCTCAGGGAATTTTTCTATGGCGTTACTCATTTCAAATTTTATTTTTGCAATATTTTGTGATGAGAGGGGCAAAATTATGAGAGTTTCATATTGAAGAAAGGCAGACAGATTAAGCTTGAAATTAGCCTCTAATTTGAGGCACCAAAGACCTTACATTTTGTTGAGTACTTAGTGCCATTGCTAATCTAGTTTAGGTAGGAATTTTCTGTCAGGAATAGATAGTGAATGATTGGTAGACTGTCTTAATCACAAGATCACTCTGTTTTTTTCTACAGAAACCATCATCATTTAATCTGTTTTTTCTGTGCCTTTACCTCCTGCAAACACTCCATTTCTCATTGTATACCCAAAGCTTTGGACTCTTCCCACAGGCATTTCAACGTAGGTGCTCGCTGCCCAAAACTTACATGAGCAATGCAAAGTGGTAGCCGAGTTTAACTCAGCATCACTACTCACTCTGTTAATGATGATGGTTTCTGTAGAAGTCAACAGAGAGCAGAAGACAGCTGATGTGTGTCACTTCATTACCTGTTCTTAAACAATGAAATAATTTGCAAAACAATTATGTTTATCTACCTAAAGAGATGGCTAAATTACACGTTTTTTCTGCTTATCTCTATATCTCTGATGTGCTACTCATCTAAAACTAGTTATCTGTTAAAGACAGAACCAATGGACAAGTTCCTGAAAAATACCCTTGTTCCTATCAAGCAATTCACAATCCTCTGCCATGCAGCCAATAAAACTAAGGCTGTTAAAAAGCAGATATATCAAAATTCAAGGAACCGACTGCCTACCTGGACCTGTCTAAATAGTGTATTTATATGACAACTTCATGACATGTCTAATATTCAAATCATTCACACTGCAAGATGGGTGCTCAGTTTCTAATGAAGAGATACTGTGGTGATGTCAGTTTTGTATATGGGTATGGGTTTGTATATGGATATGTATATGAATTTTATTTTGTTACTCATTTAAAATCAATCATATTGAGCTAAGGCACTGCTAAACGTTCAGCTAAGTAGGAGCATCATTTATAAATGAAAAAATGTGGAACTTGTTTGCAAGCATTACATTCTTTGATTCTGTCCTTACATCTTTTAGGGAATGGTCTCTGTCTTTCAAAAAAAACCCAACAAACAACAATGAAAGGAAAATTTTTAGGGGAGGAAATGCATAAAGAAAATTAACTCGTTGTGTACAACAGTTTACAATCTAAACTAACTTTTATGATTTTGAGATGTCTAAATTGCACTATTTAAAATGTTCAAAATAATTAAAGTAGAAAGTTGCAACATAAAAGTGTAACAGTTTTGGAGCATCAAGACACTGATCCATCTAATGTCAGACCCACATCTCAGCCCAGGTGTGATTCTGCAGAGGAATGTCTTCAAATCATTGTAATCAACAACTGCAGTCATCAGTAATCTTTTCCCCCCAAATCTCCTCACAGTTATTAGATGATTTGTAGATGTTCTTCTTCTGTAGCTCTCATCCTTAAAATCCTGATAAACTCTTTATAGAATGATAACCAGTGTGAATGTAAGTACGATACAATAAAAATAAACAGGAATCAAGAACTTAAATTTTCCTTTTATCAGTTGTAACAAATTGCTTTTGATTTTCACTGAACAGTTTAAATATACTTAACTCCATGTGGTTCGTTCCAATCATAAAGCCAAAGAAAATAACTTCCAAATAAAACTGGAGTAAAAACATTAAGCTAGAAATGTTCTTTATGGTATTTTCTGATTTTTTACATGGTCCTAATCAGAAAATATGAACCAAGAGTCCCTGTAACAGTTTTGGAGTGGGATTGTCAATACTGAGAGATATGAGTTTGATTTAGAAACTAAAGGTTACTATGGTCTTCTCATAATCAAGTTAATTACTGCCACCATTAAATAGTGGCATATTGCTTCCACTCTGAATACTTTTGGTTTAAATTTCCAACCACTCAATATTGTCTTTGCAGCATGAGACTACTTGAAACTGAGGATTTATACCCCTCTCAATAATTCTTAAATCAGGCTGAGGATTTTGGGGATGAAGGTTCACTTTTGTAGTTCAGAATAGGCAGACTACCTATTTTTGATACCTGCTACTGTCAGAGAGTCTTCCTGCACCTGATTAATCTTAGTTGTGTATGCAGAAAACTGAATCAACGTTGTGACCTTACTCACTAGTCACAGGAACTGCATGAATATAATAGTTTATGTCATAATTGCAGTGCAGAGTGTTAAGAAAACCCAAATCCAATTAAAATATGATTCACATAACAGAATTTAGTTAAAATAGCACGGATCCCAAGACTTGTGGTTCCTTCATAAAAGGATGATCCAGCTGATTACATCAGTTACTTAGTTCTAGACCTCCAAAAGGCCTCCCATGTCAGTCATATCAGTGGGAGTGGCAATACCTTGAGATTTCCAACATACATCCTGTGGTGCTATGGGCACTCCTGGATGGCCTAACTAGGGTTTTGCCTTTGCTCATACAGTATTTCTTTGTGTTGAGTAGTCTTAACATGATAATATTCTAAGAGAGCCCTGGAAGCAGAAAACAGAGTCCCTCTTTGACATCTGAAAGTCCTGATCTTTATAATAGTCACGCCTGAGTAATGTGAAGGAAATAGATTGAACAGTAGTGACAAAACAGCCGTGCTTACAAGTTTCAGCCTGGACACCAGAGAAGTTTCCTGGAAAACTGGAAACAGACTCACTCATCCCCATGGTCAATGGATGAGTGCTGTAGCTGAGTCCACTGCTGAGCCCTCCCCACCAGGATCAGCACTCCAAGTGTTACTGGCTTTCCTGTGCACTCAGAGCCATGTCTTGGCAGGATGAAAGGATGGGCACAGGCTTTGTCAGCTCTTACAGAGCTTGTGTCACCATCTCAGTAAGAATTAAGAAACTTTATTAGTTAAAAAATCAGTTGTCTACATATTTCAGGCATTGACAAAGTCAGACAACAGCTGAGCAGAGTTTTCAGGGATCTATATTTGGATTGGAGTCCAGGGAGGCAGTTTGGTGGGATGTTAGCATGAGAAATGTGACAGGCCGATACAAATCTTCACCTTCTCTTCAGAAAGATAGTTAATGGGGCTTGGAATTAAGGAGAGTGCAGATTCATTCCATGCTGTCTGGTCATCTGACTCTCATACTGGTCCCAGAGGAGAATCCAGGTGCTCTGTTCTTCCCCAAATTTTTCTACAGATGCCATTCTTTCCTTCACACTGTCTTCCCCATTCCTATTCCCCTCCCTGAGCCAACAGACACTTTAAATATACAAGTACAGCTGAAACTTTCATTTGGATTCCTGACGGCTGGCACCACAGTTATTATATCCCCAGAATGACAGTTCCTGCTGATTGGTGCCACTCAATTCAGAAAGCAATATCGCTTTGATACATCAACCTGGCAACTGCCTGCAGGAAGCTATTCTAGTCCTTCTCTCTGAATTTCATTCTAAGAAATATACCCTTTTCAACAGGATTTTTCAGGGAAAGCAGGGTAGAACATATAAGAGAGGGGATGGGAAGCTCAGCATGACCCCCATAGCCTTAAACAGGAATACTTTTTTGTCTTATTGAGGAGGTAGTAACTCCACAGGAGAGAAAGACCCTGGGAAGAGCCTTTACTCCAGCATTTTACACACTTGAAAAATCCAAGTCTTATTCAGAGAAAAAGGGTTTTTAAACATTTATCACTGACCTATATGTCCTTTATGAAGAATTTGACATGTTGGTGATTTAAGAGTGTGTTGTTTGATGTTTCAATTCAGGCTTTGTTGTGGAGCTCAAGGGTCAAATAGTCAAGATGTTAATGGAGAAAAAACAGTTGGTAGAGTTGTGCTCAGCAGCACTTCAACTGGGAGGATTAGGAGACAGTTCCCTGGGATACTGACAGCATTCAGCTTCTGCCAAGTCAAGGGACAGTTCACTTTCCCATTGTAGGAATTGGGCAAGACAAAAGCACAATATATAAGAGTTTACCTCAAAGGTGGAAACTAATACAGTTAGAAAACAAGAAAGCAGGTAAATGAATTTTATTTAAACTGTATAGAAGGAAGAAAATCTGAAATCAATCTGTTTCAGAACCAGAACTGAATTAGATGAGAGTCACTACATATTCCCATACATATTATCACTGATGACCTGATAGGGATCTCCCCTTGCTTCTGACTGCCAAAGTGCTTTCTCTTTTCTTCTGAAAGACAGTATTTAGAAACCTTAGTCATGACCAGCTCTTCCCAGTCTTATTTCTAACATGGTGGTCTCAGGACAGAAATTTTCCCTCCGTCCTATGGTACAAGCAATAGCTGAACTCAAGTTCCCTATGCAGGTAGCTGGAGCTGGCCTGACAGGATACTCTGACATGCACACAAGACAGTCCTGAGTGTCCATCCCTTAGGCCTCCTGCAGTTCCTCTGATTCTTTTTTTTAATGCTTAAAAGTTTCCCTTCAGTTCCTCGGGAAGAATTGCCTGGCCACTACTTATTTTTAATAGATAGCAATGCAAGCCAAAGCCTCTTGTTCAGCCTGAAAGCTCTAGGAGCAGTTCTAGGTCTATGCTATGAAATGTTTTGTTAGAATTGCCAATAGCAAGAGCACAAGGAATTTCCAGAAATGCAGGTGGCTGCTTATGATTTCTTTATCTTCTGTGAATGTGATTGCATTCCCTTTAGCTATTGTGTGTATCATCCTTCCATTTAGAGTTATTTTCCTAAGTGTATCTGGAGGGCAGTGGAAGGCTCTTAGTGAAGTAGTATTACATGCTTCAGTAATGCTGCATGAGAATATTCATTCAATGGTTTATTTAAGAAGGAAGCAGATGTTTGTTACATGTCAGAAATATAAGAACACTTTATCTTTGTGAACTGCTTCTATCAGTTCCTACAGATATTTTTCACCTGTGCACATCTCCAAAAAAAGAATGTATTTACAAGCAACAGAAAACTCCTGAGTTCTCAAACAATGCTGCTGCAGACGGAGGTCACAGCACCTCTGTGCACATTATTATTAACGCAACTGTAGATGGAGAAGGTGGCAACACTTACTATATTAAATCCTATTAATTGAATGCCTGGTTAAAAATACTCATTTTTTAAAAGATTGCTGTATAGCAACTAGCTACAGTGATTTAAAGGCCAGTTATTCAGCAGGTTTTCCCAAAGATTTGAACTGATTTCCTTGTAATAGCAATGTCAAAATTTTTTTATCTTCTGCTATCACCTTTTGGTCCCCTTGTTAGGGTATAACATTTTGCACTTTCTCTCTGTTTACACAGAATCAGAAAAACAATCAGGTCTCCTGCTTCAGCATACCTATGAAAGGAGATACGAAAGAGGCTTTTTAAATCTTTCTTTCAAAGGTACTGCTACTTGCATAAAGCTGTAATTCTGAGTTACTTAATTGTCAAGAAGTTAGAATCTGAGGTAACTGCCAGGTCTCTCCATCTGCACACCCTCAAATCCTCATTTACATGCATGAAAGTGAGAGAGGAAAAAAAGTGCTGCATTGCCATGGACTGTTAAGGCAGTTGCACAGAATATGAAATTTTGGTGTTTGTGCTGCAGCTGGAAAAATATGCCAAATGTTTCTGTCCAATTAGTAGGTAAGCTGATTAATGGAGCTGATTAAGCTCTATCTAAGTGGAGCGCTAGAGAATCAATGGGTTGTGGTCAGGCTACTGGTGACATAGTGCTAGGCTGTGCACATACACTGTATCTAAGAGGAGCAGTCCTTGTTGCCTTGTCTTGTATTGGCTCCAACCATATATGAGACACCTTGGTCTGCACAGTGAAGTGCATCTCAAGCCCCACACTAAGAACCATTGAAAGGAAAATTGCAATGAAGCTGCTGCCTCCTTACTAAGCATTCAGTTGAGTAAAATTTGCATTTAATATAATGCATTCTGAAGTGCAGAAACCTATCTCCCTCCATAGGACAATATTTTGGATGGTATCAGAAATGACTTAAAGAGTCTTTTGCGGGAGGAAGAGAAATTTTGGGACTATTCTTATAATTGGATTATCTTCCTTACATAAAGACCAAAAAGTGTTCCCAATAAAAACAAAAGGATGATATAACAAAATGTTTCTGGAAAATGTTTCTATCTCTGATGTTTACTCCTATTTAAGCCCTACTTGTGCAGAAATGCATCACTTGGTCAGATGGGTGATGCTCATAGAGTTAGCAAGTCCTTCTTGTCTTGCTGTTGAAGATATCGATTTATCTCAACTGTCAGTCACAGCTCACAACAAAGCAGTAGTAAGATTTGCAAACTACAGATTTGGTTTGAGCATAAAATGAAAAGGAAGATTTATTTTTTTTAAAATGGAAAAAACTGAAGATGGAAATGACCCCTTGGGTGTGACAGGATCCATGTGTTTCTCTGGAGCACTCCTGGAGAAATCATAGAAGCAGACAGAGGTGGTGAGGCTGCCAATCTCTCCCTCCAGCTGGTTGTCACTGAGATGTCCCCCCAAACATGAGCGAGCTTCATGGAGGACACCATGAAGATGATGAGAAATCCATGAAAGTTTAACTTGCATCCAGTATCCCAGGCACTCCTGCAATTGCAATTAATGACCGATCCACTCAAAATTTTTGACAATTTTGTTTATCCACTAAAAACATATCTCGACTGTCCTTTTCTTCATTTCTACCCCAGCATATTCAGTAAAATAGTACCAACATATTGAGTTGAACAGGGAGTTTTCTTTGAGAGGAAAAGAAAACTCTATGACATCCCAGGGAATTTTCAGAAAATATGAAACACTTCACAATATGAGTCAACAATCTGATTTATAGTGTTGACAATATGAGCCATGTCTGGGTGTAAGATGTCACTGCAGATGTCAGTAAAAGAAGAGAACAATGGATGGAAAAGAAAGGAGTGGGAGGAGGGAAAGCAGCAGAACTAAATCCAAGCCTTTTATAAGTGGACATTAGAGCACTGATATCACATAAATGATCATATTCTGTTGAGAAGGACAAAATGGATATAAAGTTTTGACAGACTAGTTTTGTGCAACCTGGGATTCAGTCATTTGTGAAATATCTTCTACACTGACTCAGAGGAACTGATATCAAAAGACCTGCTGCATAAACACTTTACCTATATTTTTCTCATAGCAACAAAGAGAGGTGAAGAGTGTTACTAACAATGTAACAGTTCCCTGAATTCTGTGTAAGTGTTGTCAGGACAGCATAGCAAATTTATAAATTCTCCGCGTTTTCTGGTTCACAGTTCTATAGCTGGAGTATCTTCACAGATTCTACTCACAGCTATTTGCAAAATTAATTGTTAATAGGAAATACTATTTTAGTTTTGTACTTTTTTTTTTTTTTCATTTGAAGAAAGGTTGTACTGTTGACAAGGCTTTCCGAGCTTGCTGTTGTTTTCCTAGAGCTACTCTATACATTTTCAAATGAAGTATTTCTTCATAATAAGATATGTCAAACTTCATTTTGCAGTGAATCAAAGAGATTGTAGATTGAAGTGCTTGGGGAGAACTTTAGAAACTGAAACATGCCTAGAATTAAAACATGAGGTAAGGCCGTTTGTCCTAAAACTCAGATTAAATGGCAAAGATTCCCAGCAGATGAGAATGGATATGGTCTGTAGAAAATAATCTGGGATAATTAGTGACATTTGTTTACTTACTCATTTTGCTACATTTCAGTGTTCCAGCTCAACAAATTTCTTTTGACACACTGCACATATGCTTATATTTACTTGCTAATGTGTATTTTTTTAATTCATCAGAGACATTACCTGAGCCTGGGATTCAGTCTTATTTCTCACACTTAAGAGGCTCAAGGCCTGATTTATATTCACTTGAAAGCTTCACAACAAAAGCCCCCCAGATTCGAAAGGCAGTGATGCTAGTGTTTCAAAAGGTGTCAGTCCGGCTCTGAATCATAAGTGAAAGTGTGCTCCAAAGCTGAGGGAACCAGAGACATGGTGAACAGTACATAAATCTCAATTCTGCAAAGTGCTAAACACTTAAGCATCGTTCCACTAGAGCACTAAAAACGGGTGACCAGTCCCTTACCAAAAATGGAACCATGCAAAAATACTTGTCTGGATTGAGTCAAAGGCTTTGGTACATTGAAAAGCTGGGCTCATGCCTCCTTCTGTGACACAGAACACATAGCTGGGTTGTTTTCATCAATTCTAGTAAAAGTTTGCATAAATCAGTTTTCCTGTAGTGGAGTCAGCTTATCTGTTTTTCTGTTTCCAGCAGCAACCTGGTGAACAGAAAAGGAAAGAAAAAAAAAACCAAAACACATCCAGGATGTTATGAGTCATTGACCTATATTTGAACAAAACAAAACAAAACCAAAAAAAAAAAAAAGAAGAAAACAAAACAAGTTTATGCAGTGGCTTAGTTTTAGAGTACTCTGATTAAAAATTAAAATTTAGAGAAATTGACCTACATTTGCCTTATGAATATTGTCCCCATCAGATGCTTCAAGAAATGTACTGATAAAGTAATTCAAAATCAGCACACACTTTGAATACAATAACTTCTCTAGGTATAGAATAATCTCAAATTTTGTCTCTGTATGTATTAGCTGTGTGTACACAAATACATAGGTATACATATATGCTGTTTTCATGCTCATGAAAGAACTTTTATTGGACACTATATGAATGATTCTATGTGGATATTCAACACCATTCCTCTACTGAAATTATGAAAAAATAAACACATTAAGAGAAAAAAAATCTGTAAGTATATTCCAACATTTTTACCATAGCTGTAAAAATTGTGATGTCCCAGGAAAAGGAAATCTCTTCACTGAAATTACATTCTGTCAGAGATGAAAGATAAAGGTCTTTAATGATTTGCTGGTTTATAGACATGAATAAGAAAGCAATTTTTATCCCACTTGTTTTATCACTCAAACCCTGTTTAAAACATAATTTCTATGATCATGATTACTCAGACATAGTTTCAAAGCGCGTCCCATTCCCATCTCTTTCCATATTGAATTTTTTGCATTTTACAGGAAAAATTAGTAGGTTACACTCAAGAAAGGGTGAGCTCCCTATCTGCATTCTTCTTACAGCAAGAGACTTACTTTTTCTTCCATATTTATGAAAGACATGTCTTTGTAGTAAAGATTTTCCTCACCCCAGCTTTTCTTCCATGTTTCATACTGGGCCAGCCAGCATTCATTATATATCTGTGCAAAGCATTAGATCCTTTAAAATAAAACAGATTTTGCAATCATTCTTATTATTTCAGTATTGTTATATGTTTTCATAAAATGTTTAAATTTTCTTAAATATTAAAAATATTAGAACAACACAAGAAAAAAATACTGTTTATGAATAGCAAACATCCAAAAATAAGAGTTTTCTTTGCACAATGCTACTGCTTTAAGGTGCGATTGCATAAACAGAACAGTTTCATAGAAACAGCAACTTGTAGTGCAATAAAAATGATCAAATGCCGTAGCAAAATGCACCTGGCCACACCTCTGAAATATTTCAATTACAGAGGAGGTCTGTAATGTCTTGGTTTTTTAAACTTAGAGCATAGAATAAAAAACATTCACTTCTGCATTCTCCGGATTGCTTTTTTATTTCTTTATAAAGGAAGCATCAGTGCATGCGAACAAAACAGTTCCACTCAGTAGGGCACATAGCTCAGAGCATTCTGTCCCATTTTCAGTGACCTGGAAATCACAAAGGCTGTTGTGCTGGAAAAAGGGGAAAAATAAAAAAAAGCAGGAAAGAAAAAGATAAAAAAGGGGGGGAGGAAGAGAGAGATAAACCCCCCAACTTATTAGTCTAGCTATATGCAGATAGTACTTTCATCATCAACATAAATTTGAAACCTATCAATTTCCTTGGAGAAAGCAATTTTCAAGGAAATGGAAGAAGCATGGTGCTCTGTCTCACCATGTCATTTGGGAAATGTTGAGAAGCAACAATGATAATTTGAAAAGAAATATTGCTTTTAATGTCATGACAAAATGGTATTAAATAAAAGACAAAAAAAGCCAGACACTGGAAAAAATAACAGGAGAAAGCATCTCATAGGAGGACTCATCACATAGGACACCACTGACTGAGGCACTATTTTACTTCATGTTTATTTTTTGAGGAGTACTGTGCAATATAGTAAGACATTATTCTGGTTATACAAAATAAATTGGAATTAATACCAATGATGACAATTCCACACAGCCACATTGAAATAAAGACAATAGGTCTTCTTTCCACTCCTTTATACATAATCTTTTCCATAGTCATCCTGTCACTGAAGGATACATGTTACTGTTTCCTCTTCTGTCTTGTAGAATGAGCATGTCACTCACCTGGCAAGCATTTAGGCTTTAGGGCAAAAAACAGGCACGAAAGGTCATTAGTTTGGTGGGTATTCATGGGATGAACAGCAAAAAAAAATTGAGGAACAGCAGTAAGGTAAGGTAGAGTTAACAGCCCAGATGATGAGAAAGATCACTGACTAGGCACTGTTTGGACATTATTAAAGCTCTGCTGACAGTGGCAGAGTTTCACATAAGTTTTCACATGTCATAGAATATCACAGGCAGAATTGAATGGAGCTCCCATATTGACTATGGGGCTAGTGCATGACTGGGACTGGAGGACATGCAAAAGTGATTAGTCAGGTAGAAGAGGAAAAGCTATTTCTACACTAAAAGGTTCCTCTAACTTAGGGAAGATTTACTGTTTGTTTTTAATGAGACACCTCGTTGGTGGCAAATGGAAAATTCTCAAGCAATGACAGCACAAGCTCCACTTGTTATGTTCTGCAGTGAAGCAAGTGCAAATTAAGAGCTAACTTTCTAAAAGGGTGATACTGGCATTTGTGATCATACTTTGAAAAACTTGCATCTATAATTCAATTTTGTATGGAAATTTGAATACTGCTACTCCTAACTTCCAGAAGACTAAAAGGTTAAATCATTTACATTGAGAGAGATATGTAAGCTGAGTCTGTCAGTGACTGATACCTTCACTGTAAGTTATTCTTCATATGATAAATCCATATATCTGTAGAAATTCGTATCCATTTCTTCTCATACTAGAGTTTAGGTATTATGTTTAGGTATTCTGATTCAGTGGGGTTGACACTGGCTTTCTGTATCTTCCATCTTATTTCTAGTCTCTTCAGAGTTGAGAACTGGTCACTCCTGATAAAATTACTGGCATCAGAAATAGGTAAAAACAACAGTATGATAGAAGCATCAGAATACATCAGTACAATACAATAGTGCTTACAAGGACTACTGCATTTTTCAAGTTTATGCAGTACAATTAATCGTCTTTGTTTTTAATACTGATGAAATGTATAATAGCATGGTGAATGTCTTGTCTATTATTCCTCTCATGAAGATTCATCAGAAATAGGATCAACTTTTTATAAGTTATTATTCCTGCTTTTAAACTGGAGAAAAAGCTTCTATAAAAAGATAAAATTAGCTTTGAACATTAAAATCAACAGAATTATACTACGAAAAATAAATGACTCCAAGTAATACAAGACTCTCATTCAGTGAAGCCATATAAAAATCTAAGACTCAACTGCATTAACTAGCTTCTCAATAAAATTAAAAGCTTTGTGGTGTGGTTTTAAAATCATGTGAAAAGCAGATACATTGGGAAAAAATGGTGCAGGAATGATAACATCAAATATGTAAAAAGGCTATCCAAAATAACACCAATCAGTACTTAGGAATATTTTACTACTATCCTGTCATGTGCTTGTGTGGAAAAAAAGGGGAGAGGTAGAATAAAACTTTAAGATGGTAATTTAATGAATGCAGAAGTGAGATCATGAAAGCATAATCTCTGATTAGCATATTTTGTAAAAAGATTCAAACTATGTCCAGTGTCTGTACAAAAATCACATAATGGTAGTAACCAAGCTGAAGCCAAATACATATTCCTCAATCTAGTACCCATATTTGTAATTTTAAAATGCAATCTAACAAATTATTATTATTGCATTGTCACACAGAGTCTTAAATAACACATGTAAGACTCGAAAAGTGAAATGTATCATAGTTAAATGTAAGATGAATATAAGCAGCAAATTCTGTCAATAGGATATGTAATTATCAACAGATTTCCCAAGATTTCTGACTGATGTTACACACAGTACAATCCAAATGGTATTGTCTGTGTAATGACATTCCAAAGTAATCACAGATAGTGACCCACACTCAACTCAGTTCTGCAAACTGCTAAATGTAGTATATTTGCATATTTAGATCAGTAAAAGGAACTAGCAGAAACATTAGAATTCACATGAAATCAGTAAGAAAAAATAGTGTCAGAAAAGCAACATTTAGACAGATTGAAAGGATCAATCACTATCTGATATTAAAATATTCCATTGTCAATGTCCATCACACACTCAAGAATACTGACTATTCTTCAGTTTAAGTCACTTCAGAAAAAAACATTATAGGAACAAAAATTGTCTTTTGAAAAATAATGAATATGTCTGGAAATGTTTCATTGTGGAGGAGTAGAATTATATACCTGACAAATCTTAACTTCCCTCTCTAATTAAATTTTGTTCTGTTTCCCTCACTTTTCCCATATCTGTTATATATCTTTTATATTATTTTCTTTTTTTTCTTCACATTTACTCATTTATTAAGTGTCCTGGGTTAGCTGAGGCTGAGAAAACTTTCCCTGTTTGGACTCAGGTTTAAACAAAAAGATGTTTTTGGTTTTTTTTCCCTTGCCCATCCCCTCCCCTCCCCC
>VXBA01003617.1:0-17083 GCA_013399895.1 Serilophus lunatus | reverse complement strand
TTTTTTTTTTCCTTTCCTCATAATAAATTCTTATTTTCTTTACTGCCTCTGTATCCACGAATTATTAATCAATAATGTTGTCCATCAAACCAGGACATTAAGCTTCTCTTTCTGTTTTTGTTTCATCTTCCACACATCACGCATCATAATTTCACACATTTATTACCTTCCTTTTCTCTTGGTTTTGTCTTCCACAATTTTTCCTTTTTTCCCCCCTTGCCTTCCTTTTCCTTCTCCTGTTCCTTTTCCCATTTTCCTTTTCCTTTTCCTGTTCCTTTTCCCATTTTCATTTTCCTTTCCTCATTTTCCTTTTCCTTTTTTCCTTTTCCTGCCCTGCCTTTCCTCGCCCTGCCCTTCTCCTTTCTTTAATTTTTAGCTCATTCTTTGTAACTTCTTTCCCACTACATCTCTGCTTCTGGAAGGAACAAAAACACCCTCAAGTCTTAATATTTGTTATTATCAAGTCTTCTGCAGTAGTTTTACGAAAATGAAAAGGATTCTTGGAAAACTCACTAAAGCATGGATACTAAGAGTGGTTACTGTTTGGTAGCTTTGTGATATTGAGCAAATTCACGTGCTTTGTTGACTTGCTACTTTTTATTTGCCTTCCTATGCCCACATGCGATGGGAGGTGAATCCTTCAGTTTTAAATTTCTTCTTTTTAAAGAATGCAGTTTGTTTGTTGAGCGAGTACATTCAAGGCATATGATACTCACTGAAGCGTGCTGTACCTGGCCACCACTGTATCACATTCACTAACATCATGTCGGTTGGACTGAATAGTGGTCACAGAAACCCTTTGACCTGCTCCTCTTATGGAGAGTTATGGCTCTTATTTTACTTACCTGTGCCTACTTTTTAGCTACTCATACTGAGAATCACATAGGGTATTCTTCAGTGCTAGTGGGAACCTTGATGACGCCTCACAGTTACAGAAAGTTGTACACAGTAGTATTGGGGCCCTGAAATGAATTTTGAGGACAGCCTTTCTGCGAACTCTCCCAAGGACTGAGGATGCTTTCAGAGGGATCCCTCATGCGAGCTGTCCAGACACTGTTGGCAGAGGAAAAAATGAATAGAAGCGGTAATAAAGATGAGTATCCTTTGGAGCATGTTTCCTTGTCAAATAGGCAACTCTCAAGGGACCCTAGAGTTGCCTCTTGAGCAAGGCTGAATGAATAATGAATCAGTTTTTCCTCAAGGATCCTGCCAAAGCTGATCTAGAAAACTGCAGAATACCATGGAGTTTAGTGTGAAGGAGTAAATAAGTCCTTCAAGTGTAAGTGTTGTTGACATTGTGTGAAAAGTCAGGAAAGACAGCGCTGTGAATAAATACCTGAAGTCAGCTAAACATCTCATGGCACTTTAATAGGTTCATTACTGTGCAAGTTGTTCTGAACTATATTTTATAGATACTACAATAAGTGTGTGAATTTTTAACTTAAGAATAATTTGTAATGAAAAAACAACCACTAATATATATATGTGTGTGTGTGTCCTTTTCTTCTTCTAGACTTTCCTTTCCTTATTTTTTTTCTTTGAACCTCTTTTTTCAATTTTTTTCTCATCTTTCTTTCTCTCCATCTGTCTTCACAAGATGTTGAACAAATCTTAATATATGTTAATGAGTATTCCCAAGTGCATTTAAAATTTACCCAAGGAGGAGCAGAAAGAGGAAGAGTGAGCTGAGGAGAAGAGAAAGCATAGCTCAGTGTTGTTCCCAGGTTGAGCTCATTTCAATAATCATCTGCAGTAAGTCTTATGTCATTTCTTGTGTCAGGAAGGAAAGAAGCAAGAAATGCAGACAGAGTTTATTTTAATGTTTTTTTCAATAAAGTAATGTTGAAATTCTACAGAATGTGTCAGACTCCCAGCAGAGCTGCTTGGTCACTGTGATGAGCAAAACCCAGTCATTACCTGTACCTGAAGATTAATTTATGAATGAAGAAAAAAATCAGCGGCACTTTTTTGCCATGAATGGAGCTGAGAGCAAGCACTAGCAGTCATGTTCATTAAATGCAGTTCTGCTCTTTTGAATCCCCCAGAATTCACACACCACACTATAAATACCTCTATCCTTGCAGCAGGAGACAAAGCTCCATGAGGATGAGGCTCTGCTGCAACCCGTGTTGGAAGATGAAGGAGCTGAGGAGGGTAAGAGAAGCCTGGCGTACAGCAGCATGCTGCAGTGCTTACGTGTATCAAGGGGCACACAGATTTTATGCCAGCTGAATATGGATTTTTTGGGCATGATAGAAGGAGCCGCCTTTGGAGCCCATGACAGAGGAGGCAGGGGTCACTTTGGGCTTCATGCAGAAAGGCTCCTTCAAGGACAGATGGCATGGGAGAGGGCAAATAGCTAATAGCTGCTAAGACATTGTAATATTGAAGGCTGTATAACTAAATATAGCCCCATATATATATAAGGATGCTATCTTCATGTGAATGAAGCAGGATGTTAAATTTTACCCTTTGTTTTCTATAATTGCCCCTGAAAATTGCCCCTGAAAGTCCTTCCATCCTTCTTTTTCCTCCTGTGGTGTAAAATTATCTTCTACTTCCTTGTAAAAGGGCAGAAGAAGGCAGCCCTTTCTCTAAAAGCTCACATGAAGCTATAATTTACAAAGCAGGCTTCTTCTTTTCTGGATTACTCCTTGAAATGTTTTAGTGACTTCTCTACTGAAAGTTCTGAATAAATATGTCACAACAAAGTTCACCAGGTTCCAGTGCCATTCCTTATCTTAGCCTCCTGGGAGTCTTCCTGGCAGGATACTACATGAAGCTCCAAGATACAGAGCCCAGGCATGTGGGACTGCCCCTTTGCAGACAGCAGTCATTGGCTGCCATATGGGGATCCAGGAGCTAGATTTGGCAAGAGGTGGAGTTCCCAGATATGTTTAACAGGCATCAACCCCAGGTGAACACTTTCCCTGTTCACAGGTGGGTATCTTTGATCTGTAGCACCTGCAGAGCAGGATTCCTAGTACTCTGGCAGGAATTTTCCCAGGTTTTGGATAGAAACATTCCTGGTGGTCCAAGTTCATTCAAATGACTGCCTGTGTTTTAACTGAGGCTTGCTAAATTAGAATCCTCCTCACAAAACATTTTGGTCTCAAAAATCAACCTTAACCTAAGAGATGTTTGGCACTGAAATACATGTACAGAAGTAATCTGCTCCAATGGTAGCTCCCATTCCCAAAGACTGTCCCCCAATGAAGAACCAGAGACAAGGTGTGCCACAACACAGAGAGGGATTTAACCTCTCACTCTTCCACAACAGGATATTTTCTAGTCCTGTATGTATAAGGATCTGCATTTGTAATTATATATTTAATTATTGTATACTGCAAGAGCTCTAATTAATTTATGGGGGTTTTTTTGTCACAGCTTTCCTGAACCTGCTACCTGGTTCACAAACACTGAATCACAACACACAGATCCTTCAATAGGAATAGTTGCTGAACAGAACACAAATCTCAACTCACTGCCTGTTATTTAACCATCATTTTCATATTCCTGTTTTCACAGCTTCTACCAGCATGTTTTCTACTTGCAGTGTGTTGCCAAAGCTGAGAAATCAAATAAATAATTCCCAAGACTAGTCTTGTGAAGAGTCCCTTCCTCAAAGCTGTTTCCACTGATTTTTGCTTTGGAACAGAAGGAAAAGACAGGGTCAATACAACCTTGTCTTGAATTTTATACTAAGTACCAGTACATATGCACTAAAGTACTTTCCTTCAGAAAGCTCTGTTACGCTGGTTTGTTTGGGTAGAAATACATGATTTTTCTATTTATTTTGTTAATAGACTCTGTATATGAATAACTGTAAATTGCTTAAAATATTTCCAGCACAGTACAGTATGTTATTCAAATAACATACTTGACTTACTTGAAATTATTATAGCAACATCATTGATAGATACCATATACAGGTGAGAATATCTTTCATAATAATTTCTCTTTCACTTTCTGTTAAAAAAATGGACCGAGTTTTTGTTTCTGTGCCATCTGGGGACATGGTGCCATATAGCATTTTTTTTCTAATGTAGCAATTTTAATAGAACAAGCTTTGAAAAGTAGGTGATGTATGGAAAAACTGGGGAAATTTTTCAAATAACCTGTGTACATGAAAAAAATTGCTTCAACCACAGCTTTGATACATTTTCACACAATACTTTAAGATGCTTTCAGAGAGTTCCAGTTATCTACCCCACTTCATGCACAGCCAAAGGATCTTACACATAGCTTCTTCTTTTTTAAGAAATTGGTGAAGATTTCTATATTAGTACCTAACAGAATTGCCAAGGCAGTCATTTTCTCCTATCTTCACTTTTGCGCTACAGAATGGTTTAATTGAGAAGTCTTAGGCACTTGCCATGTTTCAACACAAATCCATGTGTATATCATTGTAGTTAAGTCTCGTCAAGGTAGAAAGGATTAAACTAAGCAAGCTGAAATTGAAAACACTTGGATAACTGATGCTGTCTGGTTATCCTAACATTAAAAAGAGCCACTTCGATTCAATTTGGCTCCTGTTTAATGAAGGAAAGCTCTATGCCTTTCATGAAAACAAATCTTCCATCCAGTCAGACACATCCTAACTCTTAATTAGTCATTAAATTGGCCAAAACTTCCATCCAATTATCCAGCTTCTCAGCTAAATCTTAGTGGGAATGTGTTTTTTTTTTGGGGGGGTGGTGGGGTGGTGGTGGTGGTGGTGGTGGTGTTGTGTTTGTTGGTTTTTTTTCCCACCATCAACACCTTTATAGTCTTGACTAGATAATTCTCTCAACTTATTTCCTGAAAACTTTCTTACATTCAAGAAAGCTAGTGGTTGCAGTTGTTGAGACTGAGAATATTTGACTGTCAGAAACATAGCTGGCAGCTGAGTGAAGCGTACGTTGTTAACTCTTTCATCTAATTCACATCAGATTTTAAACAGCACTGCAAGTGCCAGGCCTTTAGTTATACATCACCTCCTTTTCTATTTTTCCATTGACTCCTCGACCTTTTTGGAATTGAATAGCAATATTCTGTCTTCATTGTTAGTGTTCACCTTGGCTTATCTCCTCTGCTAACTCTTTCTGCAACTTCAATCTCAAAATTATAATTATGACAAAATAAGTCTTAAACTTTTAAAATGAGAAATACTCTTTCTCATGCTTTCCCCTGAGACACTCACAGTAAATATCTTAAAGCAGTTCTATTTGTTTGACAATATACCCGCAGTAAACTAGATGTTTGTTTAGCAGAAATATGCTCATTCCTTCTTAGCCTGTTTGGAACTGCTTTTATAAAGATCTCAAGACAGTGGGATCACTCATGTGTTTTGGTCTCTTACTAAACTGAAAGCCTCCCCTGGCCATAGTCCAATGGGTCCATGTCATTGCTGATGTGAGAAGAAATGATATGGACTCCAGATGTGGTCTTCCAAGTGCCAGACAGAAAGAGGGGAAAAAAATCACTTTGCCTAACCTGTTGGCTGCACTCAGTAGAGACACACCAATGGTTCACGTTCAGTTTATTGTTGACCGAGTCCCTCAAGTTCATTTGTTTGGTTTATTGTTTGTTTATTCTTATTTTGACAAAGCTGCTTTCACTCCAGTCGACCCCCAGCCTGTGCTACTGGGGTAATGCTATGCTCAATGCGAGAATTTACATTTATTGTAAGATATTGATGTTAACTGCTTTTTACTATTCTGGTTTCAGTCATAAGCTTTTTGTAAGGACTTTTACCATGGTTTGCAAAGCTATGTTTTTACATTCTTTCCAAGATAAACAAGATAGCAAGGACATAGTAAGTAGCAGGACAAAATAGGAGGCCCAGATATCCTGGAGAAACTCCTGGTGGAGGGAAGATCTCGGGGAGGGCATAGAGGTGAGACAAATTCTGGTTGGAGGATGTTGAGGGGTGGATGGATTGATGAATATTATAAACAGAGTATAATAAGGGGGCCCAGGGCATACATCTTTGGAATTCTGGAAGCTTCCATTAAAGAACTGCACTTTTCCTTTTCTCTATTAATTTTGTTTATAAGATCTTTTCTCTCTCTGATTTTAGGCATCAGGGTGGCCTATGGACTTTGTTTTGCTTTCTTTCTGATAACTTGAGGGGGTTTCCATATATTTTTTTGTGATTTAGTTTAGCTGTGTAGCTTGGAAATTAAGGGCTCTCAGAGGCTTTTGTTCAGATATCAGCATTCTTCTGCATATATAAGAGGGTAGTAAGACAAAACATAGGCTTAGGCCTTCTGGTCCTACTTGGAAAGGAGGGGCCAAGTCCTCGGTGGGCACAGAGAGTAAGGGGGCTTCTTGTTAGTTACTTTAGGGACATAGGTGCTAAATGAACTTTGGTTGGATGATATGATGGGTAGTAGCTAAGAAGGTTATAAATATAGAGAAATTGTTATGTTTTTCCTCTTTAGATCATGTGACTTCACCAGCAAAACTGTTCTTCCCTTCCCCCCTAGTAAATCTGCATATTGTCTTAATTTCTTGTCTTGGTTTTAGGCAACATTTCAACCTCATTCACAATACTCTCTTGTAAGTTTTTAGTTGCAAAGTAAAGCAGTCAGGAAATAAGGGATGATCATAACAAACACCTAATAAAAAAGCATTAGCACCCAGAAAGAGGAACGGAAGCTGCAGGGTTTCAGTGTAGGCATTTGTACTTAGAATTTGGTACAAAGCTGGTAACAGATGTTGCCAAATTTAATTGCACTCAGCATCAAATCCTACTCTGAGGTCTGCAGTTATGAGGTATTTGATCATAACCAAGATTTCTCCTACTTTCAATAGAAGAAAGCTATAGTGGCTTTAGATAGAAACCGGTGGATCTCCCTTGAAAGCATTTGCTGAGCACAAAGCTTGTATAACATGTCTCCACTTGACATATTACTCACAGTGAGAAATAAAAAACTCTCGCCTGTGCTACTCCAAAGGCATGATCCACATTTTCATAGAATCATAGAATAGTTTGAGTTAGAAGGGACCTTAAAGATCACCAGTTCCAACCACCCTGCCATGGACTGGGGCACTTTCCACTAGAACAGGTTGATCAGATCAACAAGTATTTTGTTCCATAACCCTAAGTGACAAACGTGTGAATAAAAAGTGCCAACACAGCATTAGAAAACACTAGGCACAGATATTTATGCATTGAAAGCTGTGAATAAATATATTAAGAAATTTTTCACATTTTCCATGTTTTATATCCCTATTATTATTATTTATTCATAACTAATTCTCAAAGAGTTATGATTGTGGTTTCTTTTTTATTTGTCATGGATTTTAGCCAAAGTAAAAATCTATAAGCGTGACAGGCCCTGAAATGCAGACTTATGAGTCATGCCTTGTATAATAGAAATTTAAGCTGAAAAGGCTTATACAAAATATTTACATAATGCTTTTCTTAGGAAAAAGAAATTCAAAATACACAGGAGACTCCTGTTTAAAAATTCTAGACACAAAAGCAGATGATGATGTCAATGTAGGTTGCATTTAGCAAAAGGCATACTCTTTGTTGAAATATCATATAATTTGCTGCTATTTTTGTTCCTCAGATAATAGACTGTAGATCAACTTCCTCTCTCCAGTGTAATTCCAGTTATGCTTTATTTCAAATACTGATCTTCATACAAGCTCAGTAAAGGTGTATTTCTTAAAGCTCAAAATTTGGCTTTAACTTCTCAGACATGAGTTCTGATTGAAAGCAGAGGCATAGAACTAGTTTTTGAACAAATGTTGGCAATTTTTCTGTTTTGAGGCAAAAGACTCTGAAGTTCAGATGGCATGAATCAAAATGCTCATTCTATGGGAAAATTATTTAATTTAGAAACTAACAGAAAAATTCACAGAAACATTTTGACAGACTCTTTAAACTTTTATTAAGTTTGGGAGTGATGGTGGATAGGAAAGGTGAAGGAAAGGAAGAAGAAGGGAAGAGAGTCTAGGAGGTTTGTTAGTTTGTCTCTAAGTGGTCTGAATTTAAAAGCACTTAGAACTGAGTTACCGATGCTTTAAAAATCAAGACCTTATTTTCAGTTCTTTCTTTTTGATTAGAGAAGACTTACTTGGCTACAGTATTCCCCCGATGCAGCAAATTCAAAACTATTTAAACCACCCAAGCTCCAGGGAAAGGTAAGAAACAAAGAAACATGATGCTTCAGACCTGGCACTTTCAAAAAGATCTTTTAATTGAATTTGAAACTGCACTCAGAACCTGGCAGACCTGGAATGGAAGCTATCTGAGAGCTATTTGTAATTTCCAGATCCTGTGGACTACTTTAGGCTTGTCCAGCAAATCACAGTTACTGTATCTTTTGCCCTAACTTCCAGCAACAGCAGGTGAAATACGTAAAACCTTTTTCAGGTTGAAAAATGGTGCAGAGATTTTCCTTAGAACGACGTTCTGTCAGCAGCAAGTACTCCATCCAGCACAGAAAATGAGAGCACCACCACACAGAAAGGAGTCTACCAACTGTGTTCTTATGTCTCAGTTTTTGTTTTGAGCATTTTCTACAAAATGTTGCAACATTTCCAGATACATGCACATACCTAACATGCCATACAGCAGAAAATATGCTGTACTCACAGACAATATACTAACATTGACTCAGAGACCTAAATGTGTCAAGAGATTGAGCACAGAAGCTGCTTAAAACAGATTGAAGAGGTGTATGTCTAAAGCCATCTCTGTCTCTTAAACATACATACTGTCTGTTAGTTCTGAAACATGTACCTCTGCACAGTTAGAAACCACTGTAAACCCACAGGCTATTGTCACCACTTTTCTTAAAAATTAATTGTAAAAAATGTGAAGAAACAAAGAAATTTGGGTAGAAAAATAAGGAAAAATGGTCAGAAGAAGAGGTAACATTATCTTCTATCATGACTCAATCTCCAGAAATGTGAGATATATTTTTTATGATTACTTTAGGCTACAGAATAATAGGCATAAGTAGTTATCTAGAAGCCATAGAATGAAATCAGTGTATTCAATGGCTTCTTTGGTCATTATCTGTACTAGAATCTTCTTTTTTATTTTTTTCCTCCCAGTATGAACAAGGCTGTCGTCTTGATTCACGCAATTACTTACGTTGGAGGGCACCTTTTGAGACCATACTCATGGTCTAGAACAGAATCTTCTCATCAAGCCACTGGGTCTTCAGTGCACAGAACTGTGCTATGGGCTATCATTTACCTGGTTGTGATATTTAGCAAAATTACAGGTTTGTCCCAAAAGACCATGAAAACAAAAGCAATAAACTTAGTGGAGCTGGTAGTTCCACAAGAAGCCTGAGAAGATGACATCCTCCTGCTTACAAGCATTTAAGTTATCACTCCCACACGCATTTCAGTGTAGCTTTGCTTTGATGACAGGTCTGTCATAATGGACCGTAATTGGATTCATGGAAGTAAGAGATTCTCTCCTCTGGGAAGAAGGGGCATGGCTTCAGGCTGTGAGGAAAGTGTGGCAGCTGGAGTGTCTGTTGTTTTCATTGTCTTGAACTTGTTGAGAATTTTGCATGTAAAGGTCAGTAGGGCAAAGCCAGGACCACGGCTTCCCATATACCAAATTAAAATACTGCAAAACCCTATAGTCTCTGAATTTCTCCAAGAAATTAAAATTATATTTGGTTTTCCTTAGGCTTTTTTTTACAAAAAAATAACAGTTTTCAGAGGACATAAATCGTCATTCCAATTATATTTTTACATAAATATACATAGAAACATAGTGTTGTTTTTGTTTTATTTTTTAAAAAAATGTTTGATTCAGCATATTTTAATAGCCTTGTGTGCAACCTGCAAGTTTACTGTGTGTGTTTTGCTAAACAAAATTCTCCAATGCCTAGAGAAAAATAAGGAAATACTCCTTCTGAGTACTGCTACTGGAGTACTTAAGCTGGGTCACATTTTAGAGGCAAGTTTCATTGTAGTATATCATTCCCAGCTTGAGGAAAGCAGCTTTAGTGTTCACTCAGCCTTGTTTACTGAGTTGCTTCTTAGTTTTTAGAAATAATACGGTGAGGGGAAGTGGCTGTCAGTAAACCCACCTTATGGTTAGGTTTTTCTCCTGGCTAGTTTGCAACATCTACCTTGTGTATCCTTTCTAATTTTGAAGACATATTTTTTCCCCCCTATGACTACATGAGAAAAGTAATGATCCAGTTTGAAAAGTTGTGGTTGGATCAGTTAAACTATCATTTAATGAAATTTAAGCAATTCAGCTATTTTGTATTCCAAAACACTCAAAAGCAGTCCTTGAACGACTTCTCTGAAATTTCACCAATTGACTAAAAACTATCACTAGAACTAACTTTGTATAATTTTTGCTAATGCCACCAAATTTATTGGTAAACTTTGCAAAAACGCTGTTTTAACACTTAAACATACATTATTTGGGAGTAGATCCCCATTCTTAGTTAAATCACTCTGAGTATTTAAGTATTGCTGGCTAAAATAGTAATTTAAATAGTAGTTTAAATATTCAAGTGTCAATTATTAATTAAGAAACAGTCTGCCTAGAAATTATCTACCCCTGGCTCTATAAAGCACTGTTCATCTGTATCACCAAAACTAACTGCTGGTTGTAGCCTATTTACAAAAAAACCCAAACCCCACTACCTTCATTACGGTTGCTGTTATCATGCACACCCTTAAAAGAATACAAATTCTTTCAAAGAAACAGCCTAGCATAACCATTCCTGTAATAAAATGTTATCATCCTAAATAATTTTATGTAAACTACATAATGAAACTCAATAACAAACACAATACTTGCACCCATTGCTGACTTTATAAATAAGTACCTTGTACTCATCTCTCATGTGCATACTTTACAACAAAAAAGGCATCTGCCGTCAAAAAAGGCATCTGCCATCTATCAAAAAATACTGTCATATTTTTGGATCCATAGTGACAAACAGGTGTCTACCCACCATTAAATTGTCTTCCACATTTTGGGCCCATATTCTGGGCCTTGTTAAATATTTCCTATCTTGTCTAAAGAACTCATTTTTCCACCAGCTATATTCTCTAATGAGTAAATGTCTAACTCTGGAGCTGCATATGTACCAGTCATATCATGGCCATATAAGTCTGCTGCCTGCTTGCAAAGTCTCAAAAACTGTGGCTTGATAAGTCCTAAAGCAAAACAACATGTGAAGACCTCAGTTAGTTTTTCTTCTCTAGCTACAGCATAAGAAAATTCACCTGAATTCCAGTTGTGTACTTTCAAAGAAATGAGGCTGAAAAACCTGCCCTATTTACTTTCTCACATTTGTACCTCAAAAAAAGCAACATTTATTGGGCCAGGGAGGCAAATAGAAAACTTTGACATAACAGAATGCGCATGTCAGATGTAGGCATCATGGATTTGAGTCCCAATTCCAGGGATAATTAGTTATACAAAAGGAAATCACTTCCATAGGAACAACAGAGACATTTGCCTTTTATGTACTCCACTGTTCAGAAGATTTTCTGAAGAGAGAAATGTTAATCAGCTCCCCAAAGCAGGCAAATGAGGATGTAAGCATGTATTTCTTACTCCCTATGTAAACATACAAAGAAACAGGCAAGAAAAAGCCTTTTGTCTGTGTTTGGCATGAAATGGGACTGATTTAGCAGAGACACTTGCTCTTCTTGGTTGTTTAGAGTCAAAGCATGGATTTGGGTACTCTAGATGGCAATTCATAGAACTTTATAAAGGCACCTGATCTAAATCACACCTTCTCAACTTGCTATACAAACTTAAATTAAGCACATAAAGAAATACGGCCCTTAGCTGGGCAATATTAGGAAGTATGGCAACCTTGGAGAACAAAGCAGCAAAAAAAAGAATTATTTTGCCCATAGTATTTATTGTCTCTTTCTCACATCTTTTTTTCTAAATCTAAAAATAGGTACTGCAGATAGATATTTAGCCCTTCCCCCCCCTCAAATTCACCTTTGCTGTAGTACATCTCATTTTGGAAACCCACCTGAGGAAATTAGTTTTGCATAGGTTCTCTTGAGAAAAATGATCTTGAAGCCAACCACAGAAAGCAGAGGGGATTTATTTCTTTGTGTGTATGAAGAATTGCATGGAAAATTTTAATAGAGACGAGACACAATTGAAATACGTAAAAGCTATAGATATACATTTAAATCATCATGCTAAGCTCCCTTTATAGCTAGAGCCCTTCAAGGAGGGACATTGGATGCTCAGGAGAAGATTGATTTGTCAGAATACAGGGGTTGAATGTCACTTTTGGCACTTCAGATTACCAGGACACATATTACAGGGCTATAGGTTGTCCCAGTTATCCTGCGTCTCTTCTGACAAGCACATGCAGTTATTTGGATCTCAAAAGGCTTGAAACAGCTATTTTTGGGAAAACGATTCTTCATTTTGCCAACAATAAGATAAATTGCCAGATAAAGAGACTTGTTTCCATTGATTATAAAGTAAATCTATGGTCATCTGTTTTGAGCTAGATGCCTTATTCTCAGATGTCTCAGTGAAGAGAGAAGGATCTCAACTTTATAAAGCTTTGGTATGAAATAATTAACTCAAAGGAGCATAAAGAAAAGCTGCACTATAATTTTGCATACACTACTAGAAGAAAATATTATGATAAATAATGTGGGGTGTTTTTTTCCACTGATGACATGCCTGCTGCATCGTGAGAGGTTATAACTATCTCTTTTCCAAAGAGCTTCTGCTATCATTTTCAAAATACTATTATGTTGTTTTGCAACGTATTTTGACATGACAATGGTGGATGTAAATGATTTTTCCCCCCTTATCCCTAGTTAAAATATAGAAGACTAGGCTTCTGATATACTTCTTCTATTTGAAAGCAGTAGAATAATACAATAATTTATGCAACAATTGTAAGTAACAACCTTAGATATGGAGTTTAAAATTTATTTCAGAAGGTGACTAATAATACTTTTCTAAGTTAGCTTTGCTTTTTTTCAGCCTCAGGGTTGCGTGTTTCTTAACCTTGGATTGTATCTCAGCAGCATCAACTGCTTTAGTGAATATTTCATTGCATAGATATTCTGATCATTATAGCGCAGTCTCACACTATAGGTAGGTCAAAGAAATGTATATGCATAGATACTGAGAAATCAAGTTGTCAGCATCATTCAATATGTTATATAAATATTTCTCTTAGGAATTATCTTCTGCGTGGTGGAATTTTGTATTTGTATTCACGTCTCCTTTCTGATAAAATGCAAGATTATACAAATTCTGTTTTTCTCCCAATGTCTGCACAATATTCTAATACTCTGGTGCGTTTTGTAGTTCCTCTACTATGTATTTACTTTACTGTTTTCTGAACCTCATCAATGTTTGTTCCCTATTTTAAATTACTTTTTTAGTACTCTGATGCACAAACCTAGGCTTGCCGCACACCTTCTGTGGTCTGCTTCTGTTCTTTCAATCTATGCAAAACTGCAACTTTAATTAAAGTAAAATATTAAAAATAGAAAAAATATTTACAAAAAATATCTAGGTTCTGACTGCCTTGATTTCAGGATTTATACCACATGCATTTTGTGAGGGGAAGCTAACATTTGAGTTGCTGTTCTGACACAACATTACTAAGTATTTAATTCATAGTAATTGCTATAAAAATACCTGATGTTTCTCCATACACAGCATGGTTAGACTAGAGAGCAAGGATGTTACTTCAGTTGTGCAATCAATCTTTAGAAACACCTTAAATGTTTCTGCTTTCTTTAGATGACCAGATTAATTGGATTTAACTCAAATGGATATTTCTGGCTGTTCTTTACCCAGTATGAACAGTGCGTTCTGTGGCCTCCTCTTTTGTCTCAGAATAATAATAATTTAGCTAAAGTTAGCAGAATATTCCTGTGTTTCTGTCCTTTTTGGAAAACTAAGCTGTGGGAAAACCAATAGTTTAAACCTTTATCAACATCTCAGAGCGATGAAACCACCCTGAAGAAAAACAAGGAAGTGTGTGCACTAGGTAGCAGCTGTCTTGTTATTGACTCACCATTCTTTGCAACCTTTAGCATATTTTCCACCATTTTATTTTATATTTGTAAATTGGCATGATTGGTAAATAAGCATGCCTCAATATATTTGGATTTGGTTAATTTTCAGTCCACATTGCTTGAATCAGGAAATCTGAATCTATAACAATCTCTCTCTTTCCCTGTGTGTTTTATAGAGAATAGAAGTTTCAGGATTAACTTTCTGGGCTGCATTAATCACAATTTTTTTTCAAATGCTATGTCTTCAGAGACACTTCATGGTTTAAGGTACAGTGTCAGCTTGCCACTATGGCCTGTATGCATTTCCATTGTTTCCACATGGAGAATAAAAGACTTAAATAGCAAACAAAACAGAATGGCTGAATAATTTCAGTGCTACATTCTCCAAGCTATTTTTTTTTGTCTAAGAAAAACTTCCAATCTAAATAATTTTACACCTCACAAAATCTGCACAGGTCGTGCAGGTGCTGCTAGCTGATAACTGTTTATAGAAATCTAACTAAAGGTGATATTACACACCACCAAAATCCAGTTTAGCTTAGTACAGCTCAGATACAGAAAGAAGATGTTCCCAGAAGAATATGTGGGCTGACTGAGGCATAATCTTTATTTATTGCCTCTCCATTTCTCATCTGATTCACAGGAAAGGGTCTATACTACTATGACTGCACGACAATTTGGAGCAGCACCACTTCTGAATACATCTGTGTGTGATTAATACATGTAATTCTTACATCAAGCATGAGCACACTGATAATATTTAATCAAATGAGGATCACTGACACACAAAATTTGCATTTTATGGTACACATTAAAAATATGTCTGTTTTGTAGTAGTAATTTTGAGCCCATTATCAGTTAACATTTCAATTAATTGAGATAGAAATAATAATTTTTTCGTTAATTTCTAACAGCCCAATTGTATCAGTAATTCAAATTGTTGTCAAGTTAAAACACACTTTTTATAATTGCACTAACTATAAATTTATTGACTTCAGAATAATTAATTTCAATATTTATATTTTTTTAGCATCACCTTGGAGTCTCTTTTTCTTTGCTTGTTTTTGTATTTTGTTGCACATTATGCTGCATGCGAGGATTCTGGCATTACCCTTGAAAATCCCATACTCCAAAAATAATTCCTTCAGAGAAGCTTTACACAGAGCCAGTCAGTCCTCTGCCAGAAGAAAGCCTGGGCTCCCTAGTGTGGTGCTGGAACCAAATTGAAGCTAGGTCATATTTTTATGGCTGAACAAGTGCATGTGTGACTGGATATGTGGGTGGGTCTGCCATTCCCTGCCTACACGATTGAAGGTCATTTCTCGTTGCGTAAAAAAAGGCAAACTTCAATATTAGTCACTGTATAGGACCAATTTTTCATCTAGACAGTAAAAATCAATGAAACAGAAGCCTTTACACCAGGAAAAAAAAAAATCGTGTGAAATTAAAATCATTTTACCTAGAAATTTCCATATCTCTCTCTTTTTTTTTTAATTTTAATAGAAGTAAAAATTAGGAAGAATTAGAAAATAAGAATTAGAAATAAAAAGAAAATAAAAAGTACTGGTTTTTAATTGAGTCTCCCAGTATTGACACAGACAAAGTAAGAAAAGGACTATTTCCCAATATTAAAGCTTGATTGCTTAATTTTTGAGTCTATTTCTTGGGAAATTTGCATATATATCAAACACTAAACTCTTCTATATCAATACTATTGATTTCAAAAATATGGATATTTACCCATTAGGAAGCCTTGAGGAAATGAAGCAGCAACTTAGATACATATATGCAAACACAATTTCTTTCTTGTAGAGGAGATGCTGAGGATATCTATTTTTATATTCTACAGAAAAGAGGATTTCTGAGTCTTTTGCAAAATAATGCTTCTTATGGCCACAAACATTAAAAGAATTTTTTCTGGCACTTGCACAGAGGCAAAGTATGTGAGTAAAGTGGCAATATTGCAGTGATGAGACTGAAGTTATAGCAAAGAATTACACAAGACTGCACAATTACTGGCAGGAAGGGAAAAAAAACCCAACTTCCTAAGAGGTGGAAATAGCTGTATCCTTACCCTGTTTTGACCAATTAGGCTCCTGTTTGCTCAGAGGATGTATGAATGTGTTCTATTGGATTTAGATCTGCATGTAGACAGTCCCTCAAACAAAAAGGCTTATGTCTGGATAAAGACTTCTTTTACTTTATGTTATCTAATATATTTATACTAATGTATTTTTATTAGTTCATTTAATATTTGCACATTAATGTTAATTAAAAGCAGAGATATGATTGTATTCTGTCTTGCACTTTTCATCTCACCTTTGACATAGGTTTGTCATCTAGACAATATCCACCCTGAAACATTTCCCTGATATGGGCTTCACATACTCTTTCTCTTGTAGTATTGATTTCTGTTCCTCTCCTGGAAACACAGCCTGACAGGTAATTCTTCCCAAACCTGGTGCCCAGCACTAAGGTTATTTTTTAACAATGATCAGGGAACATGAGTTACAGCTTCTGACTGGACAGAGCTGTGTTAAAACATCATTTGAAGCATGGTACTGAGCTCATAAAATACAGCAGATCTAGCACATCGATTTCTGAAAGAACACTGGCAGCAAATTAGTCGTATATTCCTTAGCCCATACACAGGTTTCCAGGTTAGCATCCTCACACCAGAGTGTAAGATTTTGAAGCCTAATATTTATATCAGTGTCTAATTAAAAATTTTCACTTGCTAGTCAGAGGGGCCTGATGCCAGCAGTTTACAGAAGTTTCACTGAGAAAAAAGAAGTCCTAAATAACAGCATTTTGTCTTCATTCAACTTGAAATACAATGGAATGCCTATAGATTAGTGCATAATAATCTCTTCAGATTCTAATTACTGCTAGAGTCTGCAGTTATAATATATGAAATTATTAGTTTCAGGATCATCAGCCCTTGTTCTTGTAGGTGACTTCAACCTACCAGATATATGCTGGGAACTTCGTACAGTGGAAAAAAGGCAGTCCAGAAAGTTTTTAGAGTATGTACAGGATAACTTCTCTCCCAGCTGGTGAGTGAGCCTAC
>VXBA01003616.1:5947-25536 GCA_013399895.1 Serilophus lunatus | reverse complement strand
GTGATTCTGTGATTCTGTGACTTCTGTGAAGTTTGGTGCCTCCTTCCCTCCTGTGGAGTTTGTTCCCAGCTCTTTCTCTTACTGGACTAAATGTCCAATTTGTCCTTTCATGGAAATGTATACAATTTCTTAAAAAATGAATATTTTCTATGTGTAGAGGAGCAGTTCCTGTGGTGCAACTTGCTTTGAACAGCCCAGCTTCACACTGTTGCTGGAGAGCAAATCCAGATGTTGTGATCCACACAAAAGATTCCTTTCATTTCAGATCAAAGCACATACCTGTTATCTGCAATGAATTTGTGCATATTCAGTACCATCCAGTTGCACTCACTCTTTTTGATACAGGTCAAAGAACTGCCCTAAATGCCTGGAAAATACAAAGTCTAACTACATTTGTTATACTTCTAGGATAATGAGGAACTGCAGAATGTCACTTATAAGATGCTAATTATTAGACTAATGAGCTAGATGGTCTCGATCTTTTGAAACACTGATGGCACACCTATGTTTGATGTGATTTACAGACTAGAAAATGTCCAACTCTGCTACTTAAAGGTCTGTTCCATGAACTGACCACATCTGTTGGAAATGGCTGGAACTGAGTGTATTGATGAAATAATTAATCAGTTAAGAAGTACTTAATGGAGACATGATGTGAAACAATAACCAAAGTAAGAGTAAATGATGTAAAAATAATCAATTTTTCTCAGATTTAAGCTGCTATTAATTAAGATCCATTAATTTGGATCTCAAATTGCTCTATTTAGTCACCTCTGCACAATGGTACTACTCTTAACTACTAAAATGCCCTGAAAGAAACTTCTGCCTGACAAATCTGATGTTAAATAAAGCCTCTCAAATGGTTGAAAGAGTTCTTTTTTGGTGAGGGACCTGGAGTACCTAAGAATATAGTAAATATGCTAGAGAATATAAAAATACTCTAGAAAAAAAGCAATTGAGAGCAACAGGACAGCAGGTCCAATCAGGTGCATCAGTAGCAGGTGGAGGTCCTCCTAGTGCAGAGGTTTCTTATGGTGAATATTGTTTGGACAATTATTTCTTTTTTTCTTAGTATGAACAATAAAATAACATTATTAATATGGATATCTGAGTTTACTGGCATTATTTTGTTCTTACCCCATTTGCTGCTGTCTTAGGTCCTGGGAAAGTTGAGTAAGTTGTGTTTCCAGACAAAAATCAAAATGTTTTATTTTATTTTTATTACTTCTGTAAGTTAACCTCCTGTTAAACGTATTCTTTTCTGCCATCCTAAAAGTGTGTTTATTAGAAGATAATGTTTTGGACCAGAAACACTACTTCATTCTGATTATAGCACTAAAACTCAAGGAGAAGTATCATCTCACGAATGAACAATAAATAGTGGCATCAATCACTACTGAAATCAAAGTTTGTGTTCTATGAAATATAGCCATATTACAGTGATACAGGAGATAATCTGAGATATATAATAATGGCTGTGATATCAGAACTAGAATAGAACAGGCTGGGAGACTATCTAAAAACATAAACTTTCAGGAACTGATGTCTTTTCCAAATAGTGTCCTGAAGGAGACACTGGATTTTATGTCTCGGAATATGTCCAAAATGAGCAATTCTATGCAACAGAGATAAAAACCTAGGTCCCAGTACAGCAAAATTATCCCCCAGGAGCTTAAAACTAACCTAACTATTGGTAGCTGGTGATTTCTAAGCTTCATCTTACAGTGGAGGATGCAAATAAATATTTGTAGAGGCTCTTTTATTTGGAAAAGGTGATAAAATATATTATTTACTGTAGCTGCAAAACACTATGCTGTTAACAGCAGCCTGAGATTGGAAAAAAACAAACTTCAATTATGGGTTTAGATTTCAAATAGTCAGCAAATATTGTAATGATGCTGCATGAATCCCTGGTGCAGATACAGGAAAAGTGAGTGGCCAAATGTAATGTCTCTGTGTGTTAGTAGGAGATCAATCAAACTAGTAAGCTCAAGTGTGTCAAAATTGAAACTCACTGGTGGATTACTCTATCCAGGAGTGAAAGAATATGTTGACCTTAAAGAATGAAAGATTGTGTTGACCTTAAAATCAGTAATTTCTTTTGGTTAACCCAACATCTGTTTCAAGACAAGCATTTTTAGTCACAAAAATTCTTCCCACATACCCATAACTTGAAATAAATGTAATTCATTCTGGAGTCAGGTGGTCCAGTTGTTTTACAAGCAGCCAGGTTCTGTTCCTGGAAAATCATATTTAAGAAAAAGAAAATAAATTAGACCTTCAATTCACCTTTTTATTCAGTTTTCTACACTTGTCATTTCTGCTGCCCTCACGGTTTAAAGCATAAACTGAGTGAAAACCACAACTTTTTACAAGCAGCAACAGCAGCAATATTTTGTTTCATAATGTTTATGCTCTGATTTATGCTGGTGCCATAGTGTTACACTCAGTTGCATATCCAATTCCATTCTTTATCTTGCTTTTAAGATTTACAATGTTGGAATCTGAAGATGTAAATGTTGGACTTATTCATCTATCCTGTGGTAGATTCTGCTCATGGTGAAGCTTCTGCCTTTATGTGAAAAGATTTTAGAAGCTTCTCATTGAAGTCCATGAATGAAATGCTGTGAGCTTACCTGATGGAATTTATTGACAGAGAATGAAACAGTTTTAAGAATGAAAAGATTGCTTCAGAAAATCAGAATCATTTATTAGATTACTGTCCTCATAAGTATTTTGTGCTGTTTTTTAAAGAAGCCAGGATCTTCACAGAATCATAGAGTGGTTTGGGTTGGAAGGGACCTTAAAGGTCATCTAGTTCCAGACATGAACATCAAATCCATGAACACCTATACTCAAAGTTATACCTACTATAATTTAGCCCTTAAGAAGTTAGGGGATTAATCTATAAACAAACTTCCACAGACATACCTGTCCATGCACATTAGGCACAAAAGATAATGATTCATTCTCCAGATCAAATAACTGCAGTTTAGGTTTCCAGATAAAAGTGAGAACAAATGGACTGAGGGTCTGAATTCTTACTATAAACAATGGACATCGTATTATATGTAGTTAATGAAATAGCAAAAGCTGTTCTACTGACCAGAAAGTTGGTGCATTACTCAGTTCCCTAAACACAGACATCTAGTGCTCTTCAGGTGCCCTATGGAGACATAGTCAGAGGAGATCACACCCTTCTGAGGACTGTGTGGTGTGACCTAGGATACCTAGAACACCAGTAAGTTCCCATGGTTGGGGAACTAAATGTGTCACAGATCTCTCTAGAGTGAAATCAGAGTTTTGTAACTCAATGCACACGAAAACATCTCCATTTAGGCATTTCCCCTGGAGCTGATTTTCATCCTGGTTTATGATTGCATGAATTGTGCTCTGAAGACGCTTCATTCCTTGCGTCAGCTAAGGCATAGATGACTATCTTAGATTAGATGCCTAATTTTTAGATAGTTGAAATTAGGTGACATAAATTTCTCCTTTCCTTTAGGGCTTAAGGGAAAAACTTTACTTGGAATGCTGGAAAGACTGTGGAGCTATTAAATTTTATGAGCAAGGCACTAAGTGAGGAAATGTGATGTACCCTTAATAGCGGTTTATATTTGTGGGTTTAAAAGCCTGAAAAGCCTGGTTGTGCCTTCACAACTTTTTGTGTGACCAGTGCACAAACAGGTAGAGGGATGAAATCCTGTGTGATTTTCATGTTTAGGAAGAAGATTGCAGTTCAGCATGTCGTGAAATACAGTGGTTTCATGAAATGTGACTTGGGTAAGAATTGTGATGTTCATATTACACAAAGAAATAGAAAATTTGGAGCTGATCCTCCTGAAATTCCAACTCAACTGCATCATTGTGCTGAAGTCCTTTTTTGTATTCACAGAATCACAGAATGGCTTAGGTTGAAAGAGATCTCAAAGGTCATCTTGTTCTAACTACCCTGACATAAACAGGGGCACCTTCCACTAGACCAGGTTACTCAGAGCCCTATCCAGACTGACCTTGAACAATGGGGAGTCCACAATCTCTCTGGGCAACCTGTTCTAGTGCCTCACCACCTTAATGATAAAGAATTCCTTCCTAATATCTAATTATGCTGAAGGCTCATATACTTTTTGGGTCTGCTTGGTTGCTTCAATCCCTCTATGCCCTGAAATATCTTTACTTTGACTAGGTGATGTCCTTAATTAAAAATTCATTAATCTCTTTCCATCAAAGGTAGAACTACGAAGTAAGTGCAGGGTGTTCAGATCCACTGTACGCGCTGCTTTGGTGCTATTTCCATGAGTTTTGGTAACTTTTTTTTTTTCAAAAATTGCATTAGAAAGTGAAAATGATGGTAACAGACCCTCAAGGTTCTTCAGACAGTTTCATTTTGGGTCAGAATAAAAATTTGCATCTACTAACTGACAGCATCATTCCATTTGACTTTGGAAGCAGTGGAGTTTTCTGTGATTGGGCCATAGAGATTTGCATTAAATTTCTTATGGTTCCTAGCCTGGCTCAGTACCCAATTGCAACCCCCTGTAAATGTGCTTGTTTGTTCTTTTTATTGCAGCCATCTCCTGCAGACATGAAAATGGCTGTTATCAAACGCCCCGTTGTATTCTTGCTGGCCAGATGGCTAAAGGGGCATTATTCTGCTCTCCCCATAAACGGTATGCTTTGCTGCAGGCATTAACAAGGCAATATATTTTTTAGGAACCATTAAATACTTGAGATTTAGGTAGTAGCAGGTATTGCAGTTGTGGGCTTAAAGATGCTTTGAAAGTCCTTTGCTTTGTCCTTAAAACTCAGCTCAAATGAGTTTGCCTCAGGAGACAAATTAAAATAAAAATAACCCTCTAAACGCAAGGTTTTGTGGTACTCCTGAGAATGGCTTCTGTTAAGCATGGAATTGTGCAAGTTATGAAGTGCCTTTGAACTTCCCTTGTGAGATGCAGATTCAGATTTCCATGGGCTCAGTAATGATCTCTATTTTCAAATTGTTAACCTGCTTCCCTTACTGGAGTGTCTGTTTTGAACACCTCAGAAAGGAACACACTGAGCCCAGAAAGTCCAATTACTGAAACAAAGCAAAGCAACCTGTGACCCTGATTTCTTGTGGGAGGCCAGGCTGCCAAATCTTTAGTGAACGTTTACTCTCTCACACACTCTGTGCTGGGTAATAACAGAAGAGGACTCTGTGCTTGTAAAACTAAACTGCTTGGTAGTTACAGAGCCATTTACAGCTGCACCTTCCAGCCCTTCTTGCTCATTCTATCAGCTCCAAAGCCTCCCCCTGTTTCCCTCCTCCAGTATTTACAGTTTGTCTTCCAAGTGGTGATGTGTTTTTCCAGCTTTGCTTCTGTGAGCTATAAGGCCACCAGCTTACAGTGCCCACCCCCAAAGAGCCCACCTGATTTGAAATGTGTGGGAGACCAGATTTACAAGCAAAATGCTGTGACATATAAAGATTTCATAAAATAATAGGATCATTAAGGTTGGAAAAGACCTCCAAGTTCATCAAGTCCAGCCTTCAACTGAATACCATTTCCCTGAGGAGCCTGTTCCAATGCTTAACCACTCTTACAGTGAAGACACTTTTCCCCTAATATCCATGTTCTGATTGTTAGTGTCTGAGTTTCCCACCCCACAAGTAAAATGCCATGATCTCCATGAGACCAACAAGACACTGGAGAAATTAAATAATTATCTCTGTCATATCTAGTGCCTTCTTTGCCTTGGGTTGTTTCCAAATATCTCACCCTTGGAAGGAAATCTCTGTAAAATAGCTACGGAATGACCTTGCTCTTCTTTTCTAATTGCTCCTAATTCAGAACTGGATGATGGCAGTTAGGCTACTGATTAATGAAATTGGAAAAGTTAAGGAAATTCCTTCCTTACCTCCATGGATTTTAGGAAAAAATTCTTTACTGTGAGGGTAGTGAGGCACTGGAAGGGCTTTCCCGGAGAAGCTGTGGCTGCCCCACCCCTGGAAGTGTTCAAGGCCAGGTTGGACGGGGCTCTGAGCAACCTGGTCTAGTGGAAGGTGCCCCTGTGCCCTGATAGACCTGGACTCAGTTCACTAACAGACCTCTTGAGCATTTCTTGGCCCCTCCACATCTCCCTTCCTGCATGCTCTTTTGAGATGCTTGCCTTGCATTGAGTAATGAGGGAAAAACAATAAAGATTTTGGAGAACATTGACCAGGAAGCCAGAGAGAAACTGCTTGTTCTTAGTTTCAGTGCCTGTCACCTCTTTTATGCTGATGAGATGTCAAGGGCATAATCTGCTGTGGCCTGAGGATGGCTTTCCTCCCCTCCTTAGCTAATTTTCAACAGTTTCTTTGCTGCTTCTTTGCTCATATGAAGGTGTCAGCAACAAGCAATCAAAAAATCCCTGCACTGTTCTCCAGTCCTCCTTAAGATTCTTTTTTTCACTTACAAAGATTCTTTTTTTTTTTTTTCACATAGACCCACATAAAATGTCAAGCAGTCAGAGAGCTTATTGAGATCATTTCTTATCATGTTTGTGACTGTAATTTCAATCTTCTTGTGTTTGGAGTAGGCAGTTTGTTGTTCTTTTGTACCCTGGACAGCACACCAAGCAGAACACAATTTCCATATGTACTTTTTGACATAATAAATTAATTACAGTAATTAAGATTACACAGAGATATCAATACCTGCTGTGCCTACGCTAGGGCAACTCACATTTTAAGAATGTTAGTTTAGACAGGAAATATTTACAAAGCAAAACTGCAAGCTTCATGGGCACCATAAGCACTGTGACAAGATATACATTAACCAAATATACAGTGAAATAAGTATATTTACAAACTGCAAGGCCATTACTACTTTCTGAGAAATCTGCCAGATACTCTTAGTCCAGGTTTGCATCAGATCATTTTGAGTCACGAAGAAATGTGAAAAAATCAAAAGCTATTAAATGCACAGTTTGCACGCATGAACAAGAAGTTTAAATGCTTTTAATAAATTACTCAGGAAATACTTTGCTTGCCCTTTTAACACAAACTTAACAATGGGAAGAGGAAAATTGGCAGGAAAAATAAATCGATTTCTCAAAGCTACAGTCGTTCTAGTTATGGATTGTGCAAATCCAAAATTATTTTTCTTTTCAAAACCAAATTACTGCTTGGATTTTGATAGCTTCTATTGTCTTTGCTTTTCAGCATGCCATTAATTTCACCTTATTTCATTTCTATGAATGTTTTCTCTTCACTGGGGCAACTCAATCAATATTTGGATTTTGGACTTGGACTTCCTTTGAGCATGACAACAGCAAGAAGGTCAAGTCAGGGCATCAGGGACTTAGAGAGGGGGGATAATTATTGTCTGTAATGTTAAGAGTTCATTTTTATTCAGAGAATCTGTTTTCACACTGCTTAATGATTTCTCAGTTCCATTATCTATTTCATCTACTGTTTGTTGTTACAATGGTGATATTGCTTTTGGCTGATGAAGTTTTAATATCATTTTTTCTTTCAAACTGTTACTAATTTCCAGGCTTATGCATCTCTTTTGTCCAAGTCTTAATGAGTCAATATATTCACATTCATATTCATATTCATATAGATTTGTCTGTCTGCCCTTGGAAATATTTCAGCCTGCAGAGCGGGCATTGAGTGAAGGTGGCTTTTGAGTGTCACGTACAAAAAAGCGTTTTTGTGAATTCCGACCCCATGAACCTTCATCCTTGCTGTCAATACTTTGTTCGTGCTCTTTCTTGGAATCAGTTACTGTGAATGGCTGCACCCCTTGGTTTTTCCTGATCAACATGAATGGTGGCTCTGAGGCTTCATCTGCATTGTAATGTAATTACATTACAGTAATCTGCACTGCTGATGCAATTTTGGGTTATCTGTCTGTCCTAAGTTATCTTCAGAGAAAAAGTACTTTCATAATGCAAAAAGGTCTTTATTTTGTTATCTCTTATTTTTTCTGGGGCAGGATGGAAAGGGAACAGTGAAAAGAGAACTCAGGGAAATGAATTAACTTGGGCTCGGACCTCAGCATCCACCTCTAGCCCTGATCCCCGCCCAATCCAGCTCAGTCATTGCCAACTGTGTGGAGCTGCACTGAAAGAGAGAGATAAACCTCCTTCTCCACCTCTGACCTCTCTCATAGATGTACTTTAGACCTTAAAGAATTCACTTCATCATTGTTGGCAACAGTTCAACTGCTTTTCAACCTAAGGCTTTCCCCTGATGGTCCTGTGCAACCAGATAGTCACACCTTCACTGATAATATTTCAGCAAAATGTAATTTATTTATCAAAATTCATCCATACCTTTACATCAAAAGTAATTGTGATGTAAAAAGAGGAGAGTAATTCCAAACAAGACTGAAAAACTGATGTTGCCTGATCACCTATTTTCTCTAGAAATGAGTTTGTTTTTTCAAAAAGGACAGGTCCAAGAGGATATAATAAACTACTTCAATGCTGGAATGGAACTCATTGGATGCTGTGACCTGACAAAATATAAGTAGCACTTGAAAACAGGCATTCCCTATTAAAATAGAGGAATTTGTCCAATTAAATGAATTTGGCTTGCCTTTTTCTCTGGTATAGTCACAGTAGAGTGTAGACAACAAGCAATAGTAGAAAAGATGTTCCTATTTAATTTTAAACACTTATCTCCATATTAAGAAACCTTACCAGAATTTAAACTTTTCTTAATTCTCAGATGTCTTTGAACTAAATTAAGCTGTTTCTCCAGGAAGGACCAGAGGTCACATCCCTAATTTTTAATGTCTTGAGATGTACTCTAGGGACATGACTGACCTTCCCCAGCTTGAGGTGTCTAGAGTGGGTTTTTTATATGAGACTTAGTTGTTTGAGCTGATGCTGTGGACAACAGAACTCTTGGCATGGGGTCACAGAAGCATAGAATCACAGAATGGCTTGGATTGAAAAGGAGATTCAAGACCGTCTAGTTCCACCCCCCACTGCCATGGGAAAGGACATTTTCAACTAGAGTCAAAGGTATTTAAAGCTCAGTTCATCTGATCAAATGTAGACTTGCTTTAAACACTTTGACTATTCTGGGGAGACTCCCTAGAGTATAAAAGCTCCACGCAGAGCTCTCCTTCCATTTCCCCACTTTGGGCAGACTGTAGAATGGCACAGCACTGGATGCTAAGCAGGTGCATAGTCTTGCAGTGAAGTTCACCTTGATGTGAGATTTACTTTGAAATTGAAATAATCTAATTAAATGCCTCAGTGCATTGAGCTCTCATAACAGTCAAGAAAGGTAAGATTTGCCTGAGCTGCCTCAATAGAAGCATCCAGGACATGAGCTGCTGTAGGGTATCCTGTCTGTACCCCAGCTGCTGGTCTGGACCAGAACTGGCCTCTTTCAGTTTGAATTTAGGAGTTGTGAGGTCATCCATCTATTTTTCATGCTGCTGAAACCAATCTCATTGACTTTCTTTACCAGAACTTGGTTGACTATATCAGCACTTGAGACACTTGAGGCTCAACCATTTGCACACACAGAAGCATCTGGAATCATACAAATTCCCACAGAGTGCCAAAAGCACCCCTATAGATGTGTTTGATTTGTAGAGAACATCGTGTCCTTCTGCAGCAACATCTGGAATCCAGAAAGGGTTCTTGAGAGCATCTCAATGTCTTCATTTATCTAGAGAGGTTGTAGATACTGCATTCCTAGAAGTGTTCAAAGCCAGGTTGGATGGTGCTTGGGACTACTTGGTGTAGGGCAAGGAGTCCTTCTCCATGGCATGAGGGTAGGAACTGGATGATCTTGAAGGCGCTTTCAACACAAACCATTTTAGGATTCCGTGATTCATATACATGCAGGCAGACTATTAAACTCAGCATCTTGCATATGTATAGATATCTAAATTTGGATGCATATATTCAGATTTGTCACTTTAAATGTGTATGTCTACAGTGAATTGTTTTATAACAAAGGTCAGATGAGAGGAAATCCATTAATTCCTTATACTAATGCTGGAATAAGTATTTTGGAGATCACTCAATATCCCACAGTGTGATACTGCTCTCTTTGCATCAGCTGAATTAGTTTAAAATCAGCCTGACTACCAGAGCTGTGAGACCCACATTCAAAACATGGTCTGCAGGATGACTCTGTAGAACAATAGGACAATATTTTTCTCTCTGCTCCCAGAGAAATTTTTAAATGGCTGCTGGAGTAATTTCTGAGCTGAATGCTCCATTAAGACTTTGAGTGACAGGGACTCATGATCTGCCTTTCAGTGTATGAGAAGAAGGTTGCAAATAGCTTCAGATCAAATCAAACCAAACAGATTAGAAGTATTTAGTTTTAATGGATAAAAATCTAAGCAAAAAGTTCATATATGAGAGTGAGAATTTTTTTATTAAATAAATTAATTAAGCAATTATGAATTTTACTTTTCATAATTTCATTTTTAAACAAATATTGCTTGTGCTCTAAGTCCCACACAGAGACAGAAAAAAAATTAAAAATGTTCAGTACTGCAGAAATCTCATTTTTTATCTCTTCTAGTTATAAATCCTACTAACTACAGATAGCTTCATAGTATATAAACAGTTTTCTTACTCTTAGATTACTTGCCTGTCTTCAATGAGTTATTTACTTACAGTCAAGTTAAGTAACTCTCAGTCTGCAAAAAATAAGCTAGAAAACAGCGGGTAAAACATGAATTTTTTTCCCACATGCAGCTACCAACAACTTTGTCAAAAGATAACTTTTTTTTGTTGTGAGGTGCCTCAAATGATGCAGAAGGTTGCCATCAGTGGTAATTATGATCTGGCATCTGTTTAGTGAACTGTTATTTTTCTAATCTTCCACGGAAGCTCCTTCAGACAAGGTCAAATTCCTCCAATGTTTTCATCTTCAAGGAGCACAGACAATGTGCCTCCTCTCCCCTCGAATGTGCAAAAACAATTGGTATTGTCACTTTTCTGAGCAACCTGCTGTAATCTGTGCGTGTGGTGGAAGGAAACAACCAAAAAGAAAAGAACCTTAACATTCAGAGGAGAACAACATGTCAAAATTCCTTAAACCATGATAAATGTACCAAAATCAACCAGCTCTTTCCAAACTGCGGTGAGTGATGGTGATTTATGACTGTAGAGATTTTTCTTAAACTAGTAGTTTTTGCAGAAGAAAGAAAGGTCACTGAAAGTTGGTGTGTTCATAGTTTATCTTGTTTTCTGCAGTTTGTTGTTCTCTTTGAACTAGTCCATAGTAGATTAGAGACCTGTGCTGAGGGAGCACCATTGATGATCTTAATTATCGTCATAGCCAAAAGAAAATGAGGGACACACGTATATACACACAAATCTTACGAAGCACTGTGTTTGAACCTTTTGAAACAACCATGTAAATAAAGCCAGTAGTTTTCAGGTGAGAAAAAGAAATCCCAACAGGAGAAAGAATAGCTGATCCCAAAATTGAACAAGAGAAACTAAATCAGAGAAGATGAACTGAAAAAAATGCAGTAATTTGCACTGTGTCAAAGAGACTGTGTCAATCATTTATAAGTAATAGCAGTGCAATCCAAAAAGAAAAAAAAAGATGACAATAACTATTTCAAGAGTAGGAAAGTGGGGAAAAAATGTTATCCAGCAATTTCTGTCTCTTTGCGACAGGCAATAGCACAGAAAGCCTTACTTTTCCAAGGCTCAACTTAGAGTCTGCCCAGCCGCACCAAGCAGTGGGGAAAATCCTTGGGTAAAGTCTGTGACCAAGACTTTGTTGCACGAAGATCTCTGGCAGAACACACCACAGAAAGCCTTGAACATCCTCAGATGTTACAGAAATTACAGAAATACAATGGTCAGCAGCACACCACGGGTCTGTCCAGCTCCTTGATCTGTCATCTTTGAGACAGTAACCAGAATAGTTAAATGACTGGAAAAATAGGCAGTGAGACTTCCTGAGAAAACTCACTTTCCAGTAATGTCCAACTTCCTAAGCAAGAAGTAATCTCATATAAAGGCTTCAATGAGAATTTAGTGCAGTTTTCTTTCCTGGCATCCTACTGCCAAAGGGAAAGACAGTCCTGGCTAAGATAGTGTTAGAAGGAGAGCATGACCGAGAAGAGATTTAACAGATGTCTTTATGAAGGCTGTAAGAGGTGAGTGGTGGAAATCTATAAACCTCTGACTAATACCTGAGTACATGAATCTTGTTAGTTTTAAAGGTAAATGAATAACCAGAACTTTGAGGTTATTTGAAAATGCTCAACAATAAGATGAAATTGTTTTTTATATAACAGATGGTACAATACACTGCTAATAAAACTTAGCTGAGACCTCCTTCTTGCTTTCATTTTTTGACTTGGTTTCTGAAAAGAAGGGGATTTCATCCAGCAAAATTAAGCTGTCTGATATTTTCTTGATATTGATAAAAATAAGCCAACTCATCTTAAATGGTAGTAAGAGAAACCAGACTGACAGAAGATACCAACACTGTTAGTACACCCAATGAAAAAATAGAAGTGTGCCTGGAGCTAAACAGCTGGGCCAGCAAGACCTAGAAATGCAAGAAATTTGCAGTGATGGAAACAAAAAGATCTTCAGAATGAAGGGCAATGGAGACAAATTACAGACACCATGTCAGAACAGTGGAAAATAAGTCTGATGATTTATTTGTCTTAATCATTTCCCCCAAAATATGATCAATCTTTCATACTTTCTTTTAAATTTTCAGTGATGGAGATTCCACAGGCCTCTCAGGCACCTGGCTCCAATTTCAGCTTGCACCAACAGTCGCAGAATCACAAACTGGTTTGGGTTGCAAGGGACCTTCAAGACCACCTTATTCCAAACCCCTGCCATGGGCAGGGACACCTTTCACTAGACCAGGTTGCTTCAAGTCACATCCAACCTGTCTTTGAACACTTCCAGGGAAGTGTTCCTTGAACAGGTTCCCTGGGCAACCTGCAGACCTATAGCAGATCTTACAGAAGATGGGAAGAGTAGGAAGATGCATCCCAGAAAACTGTGAATAAGTCAAGGAAGGAGCAGAATGTGTCAGGAGGTTGCAAACTATACAACAATGTCCAGTGCACTCTTCAGAAAAATGAACTTCTTAGAAAAAAATCACCATATGAATTTGGATTCACATAGACAAGTACACAGCTACTAAAAGATTATAAATAGTTTCTCAATTCAGAATTAAATAATCTATAAAACTTAATACAACATCTATTGTTCCAAGCTTTGTTACTGCCTTTTAGCTCACATACAAACCTAATTAAGATATTATGTGGAATGAACCCAAAGTTTACTTCAGAACTTTGGGAGTAAATTAAATTTCTTTGCCTGTGAATGCTTGTCTTGTGGTAGATTGGCTTTGGCTCTAAGCAAGGTTTAAACTATCACTGAAGATTTTCTTGTGCTTGGGGCACCTGTAAAAGGCTCTCTCCCATGTAGATTTTCTCATGTATGCCAAGATTTATGCTTATTTATTTTTCTATGGTGGCAGTGGCTGCAAGATCTGTCTTCTGCCTTCATGAAATGTAATTATCTATGAGGCTTCAGGCTCTTCTATCATTTTGTTTAATGAGGTCAGAAATTATTGGTGGTGCAGATATAGACACACACAGTGCAAGTGAGACCACCTAAGCTTCATTTCCAAGGGAAAACAGGGTAATACTAGAGCAGTTAACCAGAAAACAGATAGATAGAACTTCTGCTCTGAGAAAAGCCAGTAGATTGATTTGAAAAGATTGGTCTAAAGGGTTGTTTTCAAAGAGAAAGAGAGAACTTGATGGCAGAGTTCAAGACCAAGTATTCCTTAGTCTTCAATCAAAGCAAAGCACGGGATGATATACAAAACATAGAGTGAAAATGGAAACAAGGGACAGGATATGCAAAGCTTGTGTGGTCAGCCAAAGAGCCATGGAGCATTTATCTGCTCCAGGAGATAGATCTGCTGCAGGGACATTTTCACTTCAGTGTATTGTGTGCATGGTGAGCTGTGCTGTAGGTAGGCTGTCCACCCGTCACAGCACAATGGGAGGGGTTTTGGATCAGCAGGGGAGTGAGCAGAGGGCACAGAGAGGGTCACATTCCAATTTTCATCTTTAAAATGAGAGCTGCGTGATATTTCCACAATGGTTTATGCAGAGGACTAAAACAGAGGGATTCAATTATTTTTGGTGTGAAATTTTTTAATTTATCCATGAAAGTTGGCAATGACTAATATTTGCTTTATTGTAAATCTCTGGTGGAAGGAAGGAAGGAAGGAAGGAAGGAAGGAAGGAAGGAAGGAAGGGAANAGAAAGAAAGAAAGAAAGAAAGAAAGAAAGAAAGAAAGAAAGAAAGAAAGAAAGAAAGAAAGAAAGAAAGAAAGAAAGAAAGAAAGAAAGAAAGAAAGAAAGAAAGAAAGAAAGAAAGAAAGAAAATGTTTAACATCTTCAGTTCCCATATATTGGGGAATCTAACATACAAAACCAGCTTTTCCCTGTATTTTCACTGCTACAAACAATTCTATCAATTCAGATTTTCACAAACATATTCGAAGAGATGGACACCTTTCCAAGATCATCCAACTTTTGTAAACATTGTTCATGAGAATTCTTGCTACAAAAGTATAAATAAACTTGTAAATTAAGATCTGAACTCCTGAATCTTACCAGTAGAGGGCAAAGCTTGACATGCACATAAAATTATAGAATGGTTTGGGTTGGAAGGGACCTTCAAGGTCATCTAGTGCCAACACCCCTGCCATGGGCAGAGACACCTTCCACTAGACCAGTTTGCTCAGAGCACCATCAAACCTGGCCTTGAACACTTCAAGGGATGGGGCATCCACATCTTATCTGGGAAACCTGTTCCTGTGCCTCACCACCCTCACAGGGAAGAATTTCTTCCTGATATCTAATCTAAACCTACTCTGTATATGTTTAAAGCCATTCCCCCCATAATATTCAGACACAATGATGACTGTGACAAAAATTCTTCACCTCCACAAACACATACCCTTGTGTAAGGGTAGGGTTGAGGAAACCCATGTCCATGCCCAGAACAGTGTTTTGATAGAAAAAGACAGGATAAAATCAGTGTTATTTCAAGCCTATGATTTTCAGAGCAGTGTACAGATGGTATGAACACAGAGGAATCAGTCAGCCTGCATTTAACTAATAATTACAGATATAAACGTCTACTTAGTTGCATTAGAAAAATGTAATGTCATTTCCTGCCAGGAGGATGCTTCAAATAATGGATGACTTTGCTGATGTGACTAAATACCTTTCTGATATTGATTGACAAAGAAAAGGAGAGAAATACCACAAAACTCTTCAGGCTGTTATAAAACAGCCAGGGAGGCAGATCAGGGGTGTGTAACATAGAAAAGAATTTGTTCTTTGAGCACTGACACAAAGGGCATTTCTAAAATGGCCAGGTCTCATCAGAAGGAGTTGACAGGGAAACAAAAGGAGTTGTTTCTTCATCTTGTAGATGTCTGCAGCTCCACATGTCCTTGTGGAACAGACAGGTGATTTTTGGCATGCTGAGGCTGAGGAGAGATCTTCTATATTTGAATGTGTATATATATATATGTATATTTGAATGTATATATATATTCTATGCATATAGAATTTGCTCCTCACCTGGAAACTTCTGCTATTTGGTGTTCCAGTCCGTATTCACAGAACTGGATGCTCTGGCCTGGATACACCTGCCTTTGCACCCCAGGGAAATCTGCCCTTGGACCTGTTTGCTGATCTATTGGCAGGTAGGATGCAGGAGTGGGATTAATTTGATTAAATTGCTTTCTGCCACATAGTGGATTTTCAGATGCGAGAAAGATGGGTACAATTTATGCTCTAAAACTCCTCTACTTTATTACCTCGATCTTAATTACTTCCAAGGAATCCCAGGATGACTTACTGAGAAGTTTACCCTGAAGTCATCTGAAGTTGGATAAGGTGACTTCTGCCACAGACTTAATTTAGTGGACTGTTTTGTAGAGCAGGAGCCTCAGTCATTATCTGGTACTATAACAACAAGTTCATTGCATATATTATGGCTTTATTCTGACGTGTTGCTTTCATGCTTCTTGTGATGCCCGTAAAGAAAATCGTGCCCCGAGTGGTGGCAATACAGAAACACTGATTTCTATGATCTGCTCAGGAGCTCCTGTTTGTATTCTCAGAGGTTTAACATAAAGTTACAAGCTCTGAAGCTTTAGGGACTTTTATAACAGCTCTTTCTTGTACAGGTTTCCAAGTGTATGAGGGGTGATGAACTCAGATTGCAGATCTTGGTTTCCATTAAACTTCTGACAACTTGATATCTTTGAGACTTCTCCCTCGGTATCACATCGGATTGATTCCGTCCAAGAACAGGAAACACTAGCAGAGGTGCACATTCACAGAGCATGGCAATATAAGCTTTGCTTCCTCAAGAAACCATGGAAAAACTGTCAGTCCTTTTCAAAGACATTCTTGGCCAGCGCCCATCCCAGTCCTTCTCTCTTTTGTACTTTCACTGGTTTAAAACAGGAAATACTTATGAAAATACACAGAAGAGGTCTTGAAATTGCACTACCCAGTGCAAAAGAAGTTGATATAATTTATAATTCTCTCAGGATCATAATTCCACTCTTCTAGATGCATAGGAGAAGGCACCTTGCCTCTCAGGTGGAGAATACATTAACTGTTTTCATGCCTCTGGCTTCAGATCAAGCAGACTTCAAATAAAACAAATGCAGTGTATGAAAAGTAGCATTTCCTTTTAAGTTTGTTTTAGCTTCTGTTAGGCAAAGCTCTTGGATGCTGTAGGAATATTTGCCAAGATGTCTCCTGGGGATCAATTTACGAATCAGTGGGGATGCTGGTGACATACACCTGCACACTTTCATTATGCAGCTCCTAAAGCACAGGCCTGCTTGGCAGAAGGTAATTTGAGCACCATAGGTTTGTAATGAATCAACAGGATAAAATGGATTGCTATGCACTAATCTTTCAAGTCCAAGTTATCTGACCCCAGTCCTCTGAAAAAAACAAAGGAAAAAAAAAAGCCTGAAACAGACACATGAAGAGANGGGGGGGGGGGGGGGGGGGTTGTAGGGATGGGATTTGGAATGTGAGAGCTCTGTTACTATTAAGGGAATGATGGTAATGTGTCTTTCATCTACACACAGAGTCTTTTAGCTGCCCATCTTCAGAAAACATTGATTTCAGGATTGAATTTATATCTTATCCCATAGAGGATCTAGGGAAAATGCTTGCTAAAATTTACATGGAAATAAATTATTAAATTCTCCTGCTTTCTGTGAGTAGTAAGGAAGATTTTCTTCCCCATCTCTTTTAGTATCCCTAAATTTTTGTTATACTTGGGAAGACACATAACCAATGGGAATAACTATGACTAGAGTTTTACTGAAATAGCTGAACAGTGGAGGTGTCACACAAAATTAATTTTGATATTATCCTTTTTCACTCAGATTCACTGTCTTGTCCCACTGAATACCTTCTAAAAATGTTGGTGGATTTCAATTAAATTTGAGCCAGGTATAGAGATTTCAGGGGTAATTAAATGCTTATGTGATTCCTAAAATCCTGGCAGAGGAGAGATGTCCAAATTGATGTTTTCCAGCCAGGACATACATTGAAAATACACATTTCCTTATTTTCACTTCTCTCATAACTGGTTGCTCATACTGATGGCCGTGATGGTCCACAGTGACCTCTTTCTGCACATCATGTGGAACACGCAGGAAGGTGCAATTAATGTGAGTAATTCAGGATATTTACTTTTCAAAACAACACCCTCCTACATGGAATCCAGATGACCGTATCACAATCATAATCACTATTTTTATTAATGCAGTTCATTTTGAGATCCAACTATTCTGGGCAATATTTCAACACACAAAGCACAGACAGACTCTAACCAAGACTCCTCATGATCTCAGTTGCTCTGCTCATATGCTTCAAAGCTCCTAATAAATAACTTCTTTCTAAGATAGTGCCATTAACCCCTTTTGCAAATATAAGGGTTGTCTATGGTTACTCAGAAAGATTAAAGAAAATTTTGTATATACACCTTAAACTCTCTTCTGACATACCTGCTTATCACCACTCAGAGACGAGCCATCTACAAAGATGATTTTGGAGTGAGTGAGAAATATTTTATCTTATAAAGACTAGTTGATTCTTGTTGCTTGTTTTATAGTTCTATTGATCATAAAATGTCTGTGTCCAGAGCTTATTAAAAGTATTCAGAACTCTGCATTCATAGACACCAAGCCTATTATTCATCTTTTGAAGTCTCTGAATCATCACCCCATGAAATGTAGATACAGAGTCTAAGGGGATTTTTTTGTTCCCATTTAAACACTGGAACTGCTGTGGTTCTTGGAGATTTTATTTCCTTTTGTGTTCTCAGATGAATTATCCACTCTAAATCAATGTATTTGCTCTAAACCTGAAAACGGTGAGAGAAAATCTTTTTCTATGAGACAACCTCAGCTGTGTAGTGTGGCAGCCAAATGCCATTAGATATGCTCTGTGTACCTTCTGTCATTAAACACAGCCAACAGAATGGGAATTATGTCCTCAGAAATGGCTAAGACCTCCTGCTGGATGAAGACTCACATCCAAGTGACTTACGAGGTCTTGGATACTTTTTTCCTCAGCCTTGTCAGAGGAATGTAGTGGTACCTCAGTCATGAGGCTGGATGTACAGACAGAACAGCAACTAACACATAAATTTAGGATTCTCTTATAGTTTGGGGCCTTTTGGAGAATCCATCCTAATCTTAAAGTCTATGCATTAGATACACTCAGCTGTTTAAGACACTTTCATGGGCTGGCCAGATATGCCACAGGACATGTGAGAGATGTGCTTTTCTGGAATGGTGGAAAAGGGAATTAATCCCTTATAACATCTACAATGACACTACTCGTATGTGTTTAAGGCCACTGAATTCCATCCATTTGATCTGGGGAAGTCATTTTTTCTAGATCTAGATCTAGATCTGATTTGTCTTACCAAACTCCTCCAATGTGTGGCAGCTGATTTAGATCAACAGTTCAGAAGATTTTCACCAGCCTACGGCTTGAAGACCTCAGTAGGTGAAATGTGTCTCCCTGCCTTCTCTGGGTAGGGATACCAGGAAAGTCTCACATGATTCTAGTATAAATTTTTTACTCTCTAAGGTCTCTAAAACTGACCTTTATTAACTTCCAGGATTACAAAGAATTCTGGTGTTTCGGGTTTTGTTTGTTTGTTTGTTTGTTTTTTTAATAGACTGGTCCCTAATGGACAATATAATAACAATATTATGAACAGGCCTGTTCTTTTGCAAAACAGACACCATATCAATATACATTGTGTCCCTTTTGGCAGTTGACAAGAGTATTGGTCCACAGTAACTGGAATTAAAAAACACTTATAGAAGCCCACATTATGTTTAAAACAACAGACTATGAGACTAAAGGATTTGCCTGCAAAAATTACATAGAATGTAAGTGAAATCTAAGTGTGTGTAGTGGGTTGAAAGGGGAGGGGGGGGGGCAGGGGGGGTGCTGGCGGGTTGTTGGAGGGAGCAGGGAGGGGGAAGGGGGAGGGGATCCCCCATTTTT
>VXBA01003615.1:1321487-1376176 GCA_013399895.1 Serilophus lunatus | reverse complement strand
AGTTTAGGAAGGACGTGGAGACGCTTGAGCGTGCCCAAAGGAGGGCAACACGGCTAGTGAGGGGCTANCATGCAGCAACTGACAGAACAAGAGGGCACTGTCCCAAGCTGCATCAAGGAAGGTATAGGCTGGATATTAGGAAAAAGTTTTTCACGGAAAGAATAATAAAGAACCAGAATAGTCTGCCCAGGGAGGTGGCAGAGTCACCATCTCTGGACGTGTTTAGAAAGACTGGACATGGCACTTGATGCTGTAGTCTAGTTGTGGTGTTAGGGTATGGGTTGGACTCTATGATCTTTGAGGTCTCTTCCAACTTAGTGATTCTGTGATCCCGCAACATCATTCTTACATACAGTGCCTGGGCACCCTCTCCTCTTTGGATTTCCTGCATTATTCACCACATGTACTCCACAGGATGCTGATATCAATGAGTGATGATTTTTTACATTTGACAAGTTGTGGCACATAGTCATATTTATTCCCTTTATATACTTCCATGATTAATTTTAGTACTTGGAATCGCCAAACACGAAATTACATTCTCAGTGGATCTGTTGAGGTTTCACACACCACAACACTATCTGAAGCAGCAATTTGAGTGATTAAACATCATTAATTGGGCATTAAACATCAAGTCAGGAAATGCTAGTATGGAGTTTGCATCTTTGCTTACTTATTTGACACTCTACAAATTTTGGTGTCTCTACTTGTGCACTCAATGTCAGTGAATATAAACTGGTGCCTGCAGCATCACTAAGGAAAACATGGAGAGTCTGTAGGGCCTTTGTAAGTTAAGGCCATTGCTAAGGTTCAGGATAGCTTTGTGACAATTTGCTAACAATGGCATGTTTCAATACTTGATTGTCCAACGTGATTCTTGCAAGGGAATGCATCACATTTGCTCAATTTTGAGTTTCTGATGTGCAACCAGTAAGGCCCTGTAAAATTAGAGACAGATCTGGTGAAATAAGTTATCTCGCTGCAAACAGTAAGCTCTGAATTGTGCTGACCAGGCTGGTAAGACACTAGCTTGGTAGCATCTGTGGAATTTCCATCTGGAGAAGAAAAATAGATGAAAAGGCAGTTGGAAATTGTCTTCTGCAATCTGTGTTTTGAACATATGCAGTGTTGTAAAGACATGTGTGTTATAGAGGTTTTTGCTGTTAAAATCTGATTACAGTTTGTTCTTACCTATGATGCAAAAAGTTGTGGTTTATCCTGGCATACGTAAGGACCATTTTCATTGAAGTACTGCAGTAAAAAACAAGGTGCTGAAAAGGTAATGTTGATATACTCTAATTTCAGAGGAATGCTGTAAAAGAAATGTTCTGCTTATTGGAACCCACTTTCCCTAAGAAAAAGAAATAAAGGAAGAGTGCTCCATGTATGTTGTGATACAGACTAATCTATCTTCTCTTAAGGAGAAAGTCTTTGTCTCTTAAGTACTGAGGTAAGTCATCTTCAATTCCCCAGCTTTTTCTTGGCCCCTTTCAAAAGCTGAACAAATTAACATGCAAGAGGAATTCTAGGATCCAGAAGGAGTTGCCATACTTCTGCATAAACACTGCAACCTTAGAAATATTTGTGAAATTTTATATTTTCTTTCCTTCTAAACCCCTTGACAAAGCCATCAGGTCACAGTGATTTAAGTCACTGGAGTTTTCCGGATTGTCTGAAATTTTTGCCCTGCAGATCACACTTCTTGTTGTTACACTCATTTCCCATAGAAGCACCTTTGTAATACAAAGTTTTCCATTGTTTGCCATGATAAAAACATGCATAGAACTAATCTTCTCATAGTATAGTTTATACTTTCCCCAGCTCACTTGTCTTCCTCCTGGAGCTTATACTCTCACTAGCACCAAGGGAATCATGCTGTACGTACTCCAAAATTAATTAGATCCCAGTCACAAAAGTAAATCTGACAATATCTACATCTGTGAGGGTTAAGCATCTAAGTGACTGGACACATGGGAGAGTTGGGAGTCCTGCTGATTTTCAAGGACATTTGGATCAGATTTTTACATGCAAACAGGTATCTATCAATATTTTAAAAGGTTAAATCCCTTGTGCCTACTTCGTTTATGGGAATGTAGGTGCTTAATGTGAGACACTGTTGCTGAAATTCACAAGAAATGCCTTTCTGTACCCACAGGCACCTCTAAACATCAGAAAGCCAGGCTAGAAGATCTCTTGAAAATTGAGTGTAATCTGCTAAGGCTGAGGCCATCTGAAAATGTCAGTGGATGCTTTTATCTGCCCTCAGCCTTCATCAGCCCAAGTTGTCTCATAACCCAGACTTAACAAAGTTCAGTACTGCTCCTCCCTCATCCCACTGGGAAATGCCAGGATGATCCTGGGGCTTTTGCAGGATCCAGTTTCCCCTTCTCTCATCTACCATGTTGTATAGAGGATGATTTTGTTACTTAAGGCAACATTTGCTATGCTTGGGACTTTTGCATGTGACATTCAGTCAAGCACATCATTACAGTATTTCTTCAATAAAATGGAGACAAACTTTATGTTTACAGGGTGTACTGGTTTGGGGGGCAGGGTGGGGGCGGGAAAGAGTGTAAGAAAACCCCACTGTTTAGTAAAGTTCAGTTTCCCTTAAAAAAGCTGGGGGACAGGGGGAAGCTGAGATCGGGGCTGGAGCTGGGACGGTCCTTGCTCCTGCCGTTCCCCGGGGCCATCTCGGGGCGGCGGTGGCGGTTTCTTGTTTCCCCTGGGCTCCCCCTGCCCCCCCTGGAGTGGGACCGGTGCCAGCCCCAGAACCCTCGAGGCCGGGGCAGTGGCGGCGGCTCCTCGCCCCGGGCTCCCGGGAGCGCGGGGGCCGATCACCAGCTGCCAGCGCGCAGCCCGGGGCCATCTTGGGCTGCACGAGGGGGTCCCTCAGTCCCAGCTTAGGTGGCACAGGCGGCAGCCCTGCCGCCAGCCCGGCCGGGATGGCCCCGGTCCTGCTTCCCCNGGGAAGCCCCGGGGCGGTATACGGAATGTACGGTCATTGCCCAGGTCCCTGGCACAGGCATGGCAGCTCTGGGCTGGCCCCGGCTGGGAACCTGAGCGCCGCCACCACTTTTGGACAGCGATAGGGGGGCCAACGCTGGCACCGTACTAGCGATAGGAGCGGCAGTGGCGCCGGGGTGTTCCCCGAGGTGCTGCAGCCATGAGAACAAAGATGGCGAGTGGGACCGAAACTCGTGATTCTCTTGGCAGGAAAACACCGGAACCAAGGCGGGGCCCGGCCCCGCTGGACCAATGCAGAGACGGCTTGGCCAGGAAGAGGGCAATGAGATCCACGCGAGAACGAGAAGGCTTAAAAGCTGAGGACAACAGCCCGCCCTGCTCTTCTCCGGCTGGTGCTGCGAGGGGAAGACCACAGGTGCTCTCCTCCTCAGTCGCAGGCCTCACGGCGCGAGTCCACCCATTTCTCTCGGCAAGCAAGTAGTCCTTCGGGGAAGTGGTGAGAGGGAGTCATTTTCACCTCTTTTAGTGTTTTTCAGAGAGCTTCAAAAGCTGGGGAGTCCTTCCAGCAGAGAGGGGGGGATAGAGACAGCTTTTCCTACCCCTCCCCCTGTTATTTCCGCTAGCCATCTAGCTGAAAGAGCAGTTCTCTTCCTGTTTTGTTTTTTTTTTCTTTTCTTTTTTTTGTGTTGTTTTTCCCTGCATGTCAAGTGTTCCTCTGTGTAATTCTGGGGTCCCTGTGGGTTATCCCTACTTCCCTAATTTAAACCCCCTGTTCAGTTTTCTGTCACCTTTATTGAACCTGCCCCTGCACAATAAAAGGTGGCTTAAACCACCACACAGGGGAATTATATTCAATGTCTTTTAAGAAAGGTGAGGGGCCTCTTCCTTCAGGACATGTTGCATAACACTCCTTTGGGCATTTTCACAGTGTTCCAGGAGTTACTGCTGGTTAGTGCGTTGCCACCACCACTGCAGCTGTGAAGCAATATAGGTCGTGGACAGTCACTCAGGCAAAACTCAATTAGCTTCAATGGTACAGATTAATGAAGCTTCAATGGTACAAATCATAGGGTTTATCAAAAGCTTTAAGATTAGAGATTAGTGAAATGATGATTCAAAAAATACACATACAAAAGCTTCTCTACTCAATTCTTACTTTATTGGAGTCTGTTTGAATTTCCAACATATAGGGAGAAAGAGGTTTCTTTGAGTCCTGATCAATGAAACAGGAAAGGTAGAAAAAGAGTGCCAGCACATCTGCTCTGCTGGGAGTCTCCTAATCCCTTCTTGCATGTTGTATGCAAGACTGAAACTATGCTGCTGTCCTCTAGATGCCTTGTACTTGATGGTAAAACACAGCCCTTAATTGTGTTTTTCTGATTAACAAGGTGAGAGATATTACAAGAAAAGGACCATACAATTTCCTTGTGCAATATGTCTATCTGGAGGAGGTGCAATTGTCTACCTGCTTTCAAACCATTTCCCTTAACGTAGCTGTTCAATTTAACAGAGCCAAAAGTCTCACACATGCAGTACATGCAAATCAAAGCGATCCACAGTTTTGCTAACCTGCCTGCAACAGCCAAACCTGCATCACTGTCTCCCTGAAGGGAGAAACTGGCTGACAGAAGCCCGCCTTTGGACCACTGGATGGGTAAAGCTGACCAGTGGCACAGCACTATGGAAAACGGCCAGCAGGTGACAAGGACTTCCCATACCAGCAGGTTGGCTGTGAACAGAACATGTGGAAAACATGCCGACGGTACGTTCAGAAGTGTCAGTTCTAGGGTGGCACACAATGACTCTTGTCCATATTAGGTGCCTTTGGTAAATTTACAGGACATTAAGGACTACATAAAGCAAAGTTTCTAGGCAATTAAAAGTTTTTAGCCAATGGTCAATTTTATAGAGTGTAGTCAGAACTCTCATGGGACTGTTACTTGCCTAAATAGGTTTTGCATTTGGAGATCTTTATTGTGCTTGCTTAAAATTTTGAAGTTGACTGAGTCCTGAAAACTCATTTCCAATTTCTTCTAAAGAAGGTTTCTTAAGAAATCAGTCTATGGAAGTAGCAGTCTCACTGTTTTCTTTTTTTTCACAGAGAATTACACGGTCTGTATACATTCCTTTGCTTTCCAGTCTGCATTACTGGAACCATTTTAAAATAGCCAGAACTAAAGAAGTTTTACAAATGTTGAGGAAAGTTTCAAAATTATTTTAATTTCATCAGTCCTTTATGATAAATAATTATTTGCTTTTAGGAAAGGTTACCTAAGTATTAATTTTAATTACAATGCTTCTATTTGTTCATTTTCCACATACAAAATGTTTCAAAAATTGGAGCATTTTTCTCTCTAAAAATATCCCAACATGTGGCCGTACTGATTAATCAACATTGTCAGCAGAAAACCTCTTTTCCTGCCCACACAAAAGTGAAATAGTGACCACAAAAAACCCCCCCAAACAAAACAAAACCCCGCCCCCCCAAACACCCCCCCAAAACCCTCAAAAAACCAAACACACACAAACTTGCAAAAATGAGTTAAAAACCAGAGGAAGGAGGTTACAGTGGCTGACGTACAAAATTATTTTAAGAAAAATGCATAGAGCAGTCAGAAGCAATCCAAAGAGTTACTCATGTACAGAGGAAACCGCATGTATATTTGGACTCAGATCTTCCAAGCATTTGCTGTGGCATGTCTTTCAAGTGGAGACATTGTGTTCAGAATTCTTTAGGTCCAAGTCTTCTGCCAAGCTTGTAAGTACCAGGATGACACTCAAATGCAAGACAAATAAAAAACCAAAATCTGAGGAAGAAACAAGAACAAGAAAAATCATATGATGGTTACTACAGACTTGGAAAAGAAGACAATGATGCTGACTATAGATCAAACCAAGAAAAGTAGGAGTGAGAAATTACAAGGCAAAAATGTTTACAAAAGACAAATTTAAAAAAATCAAAATGCAAAAGCTGGTTATGTCTTTTAGTGCATTCTCGAGAATTAAAAGAAACACAACCAAACTAGTGAGGAGGGAAAGCAGTTCATCCATTGCTTTTGTAGATACAGTGCTAGAATGTTTCATACCGGCCAGGTACAACAGGCTTGCCACTTTGCCAAAATGAACTGTAGAGTAAAAAGAAATTAAAGGAAAAAAAATTTGAAAAGCTGGATTGAAAATAAATATTAAGTGGGAAAAAAGGATTAAAGTGCAAAGAATACAAAAATGAATGTAGTGTAACTTCCTTATGTACAGAAGCAATAAATGAACTGAAAAGAAGGCTTGTTCAAAGTTCTTAACTTCAAAATACCTGTTTTCCCCATTACAGCACCTTTTCTTTTTGATGATTTCCATGTTTGCTTGCTGATTATTCCATGTGTTATGCTTGCTGCTTGTTCCATTGTGCTGTTCTCCTCATTGCATGCAGTTTTCTATTTAGCTCAGCATAATAAGCCATTGTAGTTCCAACGTTCAGGAAAGGTGCTTAAAATATTGGTGCCCTGGGGTACAGCAATATTTTGCTTGACTACACCTGGTTTTGCTGACACAATTTTGGAGAGGTATTATGTGATTGTGAGGATCACTAACTGCTCTAAAAATTGCGCATTAATTTTCTTTACAGATTTGCTAATATTCCACAGGCAGCAGGCACTGTAGTCCTATCCTCTCAGCATGATGTTTTGCCTTGGGATGGAAAATCTGATATTTACACCTTTCCTAAACGTGCTTTGAAAGAAGAAAGCCTTCCTTACAGAGCATGCCTTACTTTGGTTGTCTACTGCCATGAAAGATTTATCTTGTCTCAGCTCCTCACAGCCAAGTTGGCTTCTGACTCTCCTGAATGCCAGAAGGAAACACAGTTCAAACCTTTATTGTTGCTTCTGCCAGAAGACAATATTTTCAAAGAACTCCTGTAAGAAATCCACAGAGTACTTTGAATTCTTCTGGTTTGTAATATAAAAAGCCATAAGGAAAAAAACCTACCTCCTCATTCTGCGTCTTCCAAGCAGGACATTAAAGTGACAGATTTAAAGGACATTTACAACTCCATTGAGCCAGGAGGACTTGGTTGCGTTTTTCCACATAGGAAGGAGCTGTTGGGTATGTGTGTGTTCTGGGATGATATGTGGCTGCTGCTGGCCTTTCCAGATGGCCTCTGATGTCATTGCTAAAGATCCTGAAATCTGCTGCATAAGGAAATTCATTTCATGGCCCTCTGACACAATTTTAAATGGTCTTTGCATAAATCTAAGGGATCAAGACAATGGGACAGTAAATGTAAGATGACAGAAAGGGGCAAAGAAGAGAGAATTCACATCCCTGAAAATGGTTTGCTTAGCTCATCTATATAACTATTCTGAAAATCTCCATCTACTGACTGATTAATATTGGACCAATTCCACAAGAGGAGTCCCCTCTCTTTTGAGAATAGCTGTATTTCTTCAGGAAGATGAGATTAGGGCCGCCAAAGAAAAAATGCATGAGCTGGACCACAGTGGTTCACATCTGGAGGGTGTCAGGAATTCACACACTTCTAGCCATCAAGCAGAGAAGAGGTCTCAGCAAGTCTGTACTTCTCTGTGCATCTTCCTGCCAAGACAGTAGATAAAGCTGGCTAAAGGCACCTGTTCCCACAAACAGTCTGACCAGCTCAGCTGCCAACATAAAAGATATGGCAAAGTGCTCCCGTGTTGTTGCTGCATGAGCTGAATGGACGGGCTTTCTGTGAGACATTCTCATGGGAGAGGGGGAAGAGTGGTGCCTGTCAACCAGAAGAAAGTCTTGTTTGCAGAGCATCAGGAGAAACCTTCACAGATGTTCCTGCATTGTGGATGTCCATTCTGTGTGGCTCTGACTCCAAATCTGCCCCATGGAGCTGAACTCACCGTTTTGGGAGCAAGCAGTATTTACTGGAATGCAGTAAATAAGCGTCACGCCCCCTACTCCTCTCCTTTTGTATCCGCTCAGGCAGTCAGGAGTCTTTGAAGAGAACCTCTGCAGTCTTCCTTCAGCCTGGTGACTGCACATTTACCTGTCAGAGCACAGAAATGCCAGTGATTTTGACCAGAGATCTCGATTATGCATTTTAACAGCAGGGCCTCACCTTTGTTTCTTGAAGCCATCTAAAAAAAGAAAATAATTTAAAGTGCAGTTACAAGGGACTTTTTTTTCCTGTACTTGCCCAGTATTCGATGAGGACAACATACATAGCACAGCTAATAAGACTAGAGAGCATGAAACTCTATCCTGAATTAAGCTTTGAGTTTTGTGGGATCCCTGTACCATTTTTAATAGTTTGGGGTTGTTTTTTTTACTTCATATATTTGAAAGAACAACAGAAATGCTGAACAGTGCCAAGAAATGTTTCCTTGAAAATACTCTTAATTGAAAAATAATTCTTATTTTTATTGTTGATGATGCAAATGTTCTGTATATCTTCAGTTACATCTAGATCTTACTCACAGCTGCACAGAAACTGATAGGATCATTGCACAAACTGAAACCTATTGTATCCACCATAAGAATGCATCTTATGAAAAATTCATTTTTCTCATGAGAATCTAACAGGTGCTGGAAAGCATTAAAGAATATGCCACAGACATGCAGCTCACAGACATGATATGTGAGTCTTTACTGAGAGTATGGGAGTTCGATTTATAAACTCCAAAAGTTATCAGCAAAGCTGTTGAACAAGCAAGACTTTTGAGAGTTTTCAGTGAAAAGAGGAGTAAAGAAAGTAGCCAAAACAGTGCAAAACACAAAATCTATTCTACAACAAAATTTAAGGAATGCAAATAAATGGTAGAACATGAAATGGCCTTAGAGAAAAGAGATTCAGTATATGGTAAAAGCATTTGGGAACAAAATAGGGAGAAGTGAACAGAAGAGGTTGTTGCAGTGTTAAGTATCAACAGTTGCAAAGGGAAAAACTACCCAGGAGAAGAAAATATCTTTGCTTTCAATCAAGAGAACTGAGTGCCAGTATTAGAAGAAGAAATTATCCAGTATGTGAAGATGCTGACTTAAAAGACCACAGCCTGTTCCTCAAAAATTCTTCACTGTATTTGATCACCATGCTCTCTGCATGTGTGGTGTAGATACTTGCTTTCAGAAAGCTCCAGGGTTGAGGGTATTCCATTGGCCTCCATGGTAGCCTCCAGCCTACTGGGAAGTCCACAAATCATATTTTTGCTTCGGGCAGTGAAAATGAGGACTTCAGCTTCAGGCTGCAGGGGTAGGATCTGTCATCCCTAAGACGAGAAGTGAAGAATACAAGTTTCTTCAACTGTGATAGTTGTCTGGACTTCCTTTGTAGTACAAGGAAGAAAAAGTCTTTCTCATCCAAGGTAGGTCAGGAACAGTACCAAAAATGTTCCTGTGGAATAGACTTTAAAAGTCAGTTGATTGTAACCAGCCCATATGGAGAGAACTGTGTTATATGAGTTAGGTGAAATGAAACCCATGCCAGATTTCTACTGTTAAGAGACTGAAACTGAGAAGAACAGAGAGATACTTCCAAACTGAACCCAGGCTCTTTTACTGATGCCCGTTCCTCAAAGAAAGAAAGAAAGCAAGCTTAGGAATAGCAACCTCATTAGGCCTATTTATTGACAGGGTTAAAGAAGCTGGGGAATAGATGCACACCTCTGAACAGCTGTTGAAGTGTCATATATTCATCTGCGTTCCCATACCTCCATATTTTTATCCTGCTGATATCTTTCTATGGGTGCTTTAAATGTTGGACTGAGGGCAGCATCCTCTGAGAGGGTAATGGAGCACAGTGGGGCACAAACTGGGAGAGAAGTTCTTGGGGATGCTTTCTGCTTGGAGTTTTTCAAGACTCTGTCTTCATTGTGACTCTGTGACTTCACTAGGTCTCATATTGCTAAGGAATCTGCATTGAGCACATTCAGACGGAGCTGTGACAGGCACTTGTCTGAATTAAAGGAGCCTCAATGCATCAACAGCAAAAACTGTACATTTAATGGCAAGTACACTATAATCCTCTTCCCTCACAAGTAAATTTGTTTTGTGCATTCTGAATGAAAAAATGCTCCACTCCCCATGCCTTTGCTTTCCTGTTGAGACTACACGATATTATCCTGCATGAGCAGAGATCCAATAATTGCTTGACTAAGGAGAAGGACACATTTATACCAAATCTTTGATGAATTACCCACAAAATCTTACTAGACATGTCTGATAGTATCTTTAAACATGGTCTCAAAATGTGAAATATTCCATACCTCTTGATCAGGGTAGCAACTTACTACTGCACAGTATAAACCACATATTAAATGTATCAAAATTGCACCAATACCTAGATGTTTGACCACTTGCCTAATGAAGAACCAGAAGAACTGACCTCTCATGCTTCACTGAGAACACTGCTGGAAGAGACTGTCATGTGTATTGCTTTGGGTTGCTAGAAATGAGGGGGAAGGCAGAATTTTTACCATAAAATTCTCTTCTATGTTGAGATCAGACACATTCAGTGATAAGGTTATGGTAAGGAATTGAGAATCTGTTCCAAATTAGAACTTCACTCCCTGAAAAGTCCTATGGGAGTGTAAAGGAAGGACTGCAGATGGGATCAGTGTGACCATCCCTACGTAGATAATGAATGAGAAACTAGCACAGTTGTATACACAGAAAGAAAAACACTTAAGTCTTTGATGAAAGGCCAGATGAAGAAAGGAAAGTATTCGAAAGAATATTCGAGAGAATATGAAAGACAGCAGTGGGCCATCCTTTCTTCTATGGAGACAGGTTACTATATTACTTTCCTGAAATCACAGCAGGAATGATGGATTGTTGGAATGGAAAATTGGTGCCTGAGGCACTTCTGACTTCAGTGTTTCAAGTTGTCCATAATCCTTCATAGTCTTCACCCAAACATGAAACGCCATTAAGAAGTACAGGGAATTACTAAGGGTAAAAAGTGATCTCCCTAGTTACTTCCTGAAATCCAATCTTGATAGAAAGTACCAGCTTTCAGATGGATCCCAGACCCTTTGTATTCATTGCACCTTCAAAAGGGGATGCCTCTGGGTTGGACCCAAGCCCAGATGAAGAGATGGTCTTTGTTTTAAACTGCAAGTGAGCCTGGTGAAATTCATCTCTGATGAACCTTTGTTCCATTCTGGATATATAAAAAATGTTTCAGACTTGTTTTACAGTCTTCTTGGCTGAGCAAACCTCGAAGGAAACCTGAACTAACATCTTCTAACCTGCATATGTAGAAGAGGGGAGGCAGAACTGGAGACAGGAGCTCCGATTATCCACCAAGATAATGGAGACCAGGCTGCAACATGACTAAAACTTGCAGCGATTTTGCTGCATAAAGCATGGAAAGAGCCAGCCAGTGGTGAAAAAAGTGAGGGAAGGATGCTATAATGTTTTTCAAGAAGCACAGTTCAGTGCACCTGTGTCTGTCTTGTTCTTCTCTACATTATCTAAGCCTGTGAAAGGAAACACTCTTCCATTTCCACAATTGTCAAGAAAAATTCAGGGGTAGGACTTGACCATGTAGGAATGGGAGATACCTGTAGGGTTCAGCAGACACACTCTTGGAAAGGTAAATCACCTCCTTTAGTCCAGCAAAATAATGCTTCACATTAAATATTATTATTTAAATGTCGTGATTGTCAGTGATATCATTACTCATGTGAGAAGACGATGAGTTACAGAACTACACAGTTTACTGAGCTATTAATTGGTGGCCTTTGGGAGGTGCTGCGTCTTACATTTCTATCCCTAATCAAAACCAAGCCAAGGTCAGGAGCCCTTGGGCATATCCAGTTGTGATGGGTTGGAGAGAAAAATAGAAAAAATAACTCCTTTCCTGTCCTCGGACCAGCAAGGGGGCGGGGCTGAGCCTCGAGCTGGGGCTGGAGATGGGACACCCCAGTTTTTGGGTGCCTGGCTAGGTTTGGGGGCCAGGGGAGTGGGGCACAGGGATTGCGGGGCCAGACATGACATGCTCAGCACTTACTGGGGCAGGAGCAAGCGCCAATGTCTCACCACGAACTACAGAGAGACACGTCCCCTCCCCGCAGCCAGGCTCGCCGGGCTATGCCTTTTCTCCTCGATCTCGCATTGGTCCCCAGTGGTCAGGAGGTGCCTGAGAAAACCACACAGAGAACTCTGGGAAGGGAGGCGGAGGTCTTGGGGAGGGGGAAGGGAACGTGGAGTTTTGCTTGGGCTGTTGGTGCTCTTTTCGTGAGCACGTGTGGCGGCTCGGACCCCTCTCTCCGGCGCTGCTTGCAGAGACGCTTCGGCGCGACCCTGCGCCGCCTCGGCTTTTCTCTTGCAAACATCAGACCACCACCGCCTGCTCTTTCCAGCTGCTAAGACCCCCGCAGATGCCGCGCTGCCCGAAAGCCACCGCAGACCCCTCACCAAGGATCTGGGTTCATGTGCCCCTATCTCTAAGTTTCCCTCGTGTGCCCAGGGGATCCCCAGTCCCTCTCGGTCCCTGGGCTCAGCACCTGGCTGGAAGGGAGTCACTGCAGCTCCTGCGCGTGCACATCGGAACTGTTAGAGAGCATAAGAGACAATATTTCTAAAGACATTGATTATTGTTTTTTGTGGGGTTTTCTTTGGTTCACCACTTCAATAACAAGTATATCAGTTCATATCAGCTCATTCATACCCATATCCATACACCCATCCATATTTATAGCCATCTCATATATTTAATAAATTGCTGCCTTTCCTATACGTCTCTCATTTGCTCAATTGATGCCGTAAGGGTGACAGATAAAAAATTGAACAACACAGAATGAAGAGAAGCAGCTTTACTGGAGAAGTCTGGTGATCAAAAGAAATCATAACAATCTCCCCATTTTTATAACATCTAGAGTGCCCATCCCCCATATTATCCAATTAAAGTCCATCTTCTATGTTCCCCCAACGTCCAACAGAATTGTCCCTTATTACTTAACCCCACCTGTGTCCAGCCTCTAGTAGGCCTGGAAGCCTAACTCTATGTTTTGTCTTATACCCCACTTACCTATACACAAGAATGCAAACACGTGGGAACACAGGCTCTTTTGGCCCTTAATATTCCAAGTTATCCAGACACCTAGCTAAAGTGAATTCTTAAAAATATTAAGCATACCCTTTAAGGCATCACAATAACACTTCTTATTGTCCTTTAAACAAGGACAACAGTGAAAGCTGAGCTGATGGGATCCCAGACAGTACATATACTCCAAATCTCTATAAAACCTGCTGTGAGCTGCTCTTGTTTAGGTGAATGCTTAGGCTTTATTTCGATAGGCGAAGCTTGATGGAACGCCACATCCCCTTTTCATCTGGTTCCTGGGACACTACTGGGAATAACCTAAATTGCATGGCAACAAACGATGGCTGTAATCTGGCTACAAGCTACCATGGTTGAACCTGTCTGAGACTGGCATCCACTGAGACTCCAGGTTCACAGCTAGGGTAGATTGAAGCATTGTAAGAAGCTGCAAGCTAGCCTTTCTCAGGTCAAGGAAGAACTTAGCAATGAACCATGGAAAGATATGCTTTCTGAGGCATGTAATTGAAGATCACATGGCAAGAAATTACACAAACTATTGTAATCACTTCTGGAATATACCTCTAAATTTGTTTTTTATATACTTTACAAAGGAAAAAGTTCAAGGTTTTAACTAATAAAATATTTGTCTTCAAATAAATAGTTGTAAGAAAAAGGACCTAGGGGAATAATTAAAGCAGGAGATAGAGGAAAACATGTTTTCTTTGAAACTTCTGGCATCTTCACACTTGAGTATAATGAATAAGGTTTCCCTTCTTAGGACTTCTTACAGCACCTTCCTTTCTCTTCCTTTTAATTTTAAATACTAGTGCATTTTCAGCAGTAGTAAAGGGGACTGGCAACAATTCACTGTTCATTTTTTTATCATAAAAAATAAATTGGGTATGATGAGCTTTTGTAAAAGAAAGTGAGAACTGAAAATATCCAGAAAGTCACAAAGTGCCGCTAAAAAGACATTTGGGAACGGGTGAGGCTGTTCAAAATCACATTCTTCCCACTCTGGGCCAGCTGTGTTTCTCTTCTTCTCTCACACCCATCTTGTAAGCATATGGAGTATGTTGAAGTGTTAATATAATGGAAAATAAGCCAAGCTAGATTCTTAAAACAGTTTGTAATTTAGAGTAGTTTAGCTTAAAATAGCCTGGCTATTCTCAGTATCTGCTAAACAATGCAGTCAATCTAAGTGAAGAAAAAACTAATTTGGCTTTTTTCACATTCAGGGGATTTTGGTGGTAATTACAGCAGGTAGAGCTGACAAAAAAAAATGGGTAGTGAGCCTCTCAACCTGTGGCTTTGTAATGGGTTTAATATTGTGTTTTTCTGGGGGGAGAGGGGATGTTTGGGGTGTTTGTTTGTTCAAATGTTTAAAACCATATTTTTTTTTAAGAAGCACGGAAAAGCCAAAGCCCTGTCCTCCCAGAGACACGAGCCGTTCTCCCTCACATACCCTGGCTGGCGCTGGGATCCAGAATGTGCCGTGCAGCACCACTGCTGCGATCCCTGCTCCCTCCATAGCAGAGCCGGGTGGAGTAGCCCTTCCCGGCCACGCATGGTGAAGCGGCTGGTTTCCCCTATCCTTGTGCCGCTGTGGCGGTGGAGTGGCAGTGGAGCAGTGCTCCCTCTCTATGGAGTGGGAGTGCCGTGGGCTGCTGGCGCTGGAGCTCGTGGCACCTGTCCCCCATGCAGGCAGCTCCACAGGGGTGGCCAGCGGGAGCTGTGCTGCTGCCACCTTGGCTCTGAGCAGAAGCAGGGACGGTGTGGCTGCGCTCACTGGGGGTGGTGGCGGCGGCCCCGCGGCACCCTCCACTGGCCCTCAGCAGGTCCCTCCAGGCAGCAAGGGCCCCATGGGCAGTGCTGCTGGTGCCTCTGGGTGCCCATTGCGTGGGATTTTTGGTGGGAAATGCCATGTTGGCCACATGGTGAAATCTTGGAGGGGGCGGTGCTGAGCGCAGCCGCCCAATGGGCAGGCAGCATGCCGGGGAATGCTGGCCCCAGTTCATACAGGATCAAGAGCACATAAAAGCCACGAAACCCAGAAATCAGCCCCTTTTTCCCCAGCTCGTCGTGGTCCAGATGAGATTGGCTGCTGCCCCTCCTGGGCCCTCCCAGTTTTCGTCACCCGGTAGCACTACTGGAGCTCCAGCGGTGACGGCAGGACACCACTCAGCTGCAATGCTAGTGTTATCTTTACCCCTTGGGTTCCCTGGTGGGAGTGCTTTTCACTGTTCTGTTTTTCAGAAGCTCCTAGACCAGGGATCAGGACCATCCATGTGGCGGCCTTCCCTTCTTCCCTTGCTTCTCTAGCCCACCAGCTTACCTTGGAGGAGCTGTTTGTCATTTGTTTTTTTTATTATTATTGTGTAATATTGTTGGGTTGGTTTTCTGTATTTGGTTAGTGTTTTAGTGGGGTCCCACAGCTTGTAGAGCCCCAAGTAAGTTAACCTGTGTTTGCTGTTGTCTTCTATTACATCTCTCATCTTGATTGTGTACCCTAGCAATAAAACCAGTACAGGCTTCCATTTTATATTTAAGTACTTGCCAGCGGAAGTTACATGGAAGATGCATTGTGGGAAAAAGAAAGGAAAAAACCTCAGGACTAAAGGAGATGGAACTGATATTTACTTTATGTGTGAGAGTTTCTCAGAGTCTTTATCCACTCCTCACATGAATATGGACAGAAATAATGAAGATTTGCTGAGGTCCCTGAAGACTGGTAAAGCAGCACGGGGTGATGGTGATGTAGAGTGGATTAAAGGGTTCTGTGCCTGGATTGGTACACTTCATGATAGATATTTGAGCTGGTGATAAGCAGAAACTTGTCAGTTGTCAAACAAAACCCGTTATCAGCAGTGACCCATGACTATTTCCTAATCCAGGAAGAAAATTCTCCCCTCTACTCTTCTAAATGTATTTGCTGCTAATGACATCCAGGGCATTCAGACTGGCATATATGCCAGACAAAAGCAGAGCAAACTTTTTGCAAGATCCTTCATTTTCGGTTCAATTAGGCACAGTATTTTCTGCTTGTTCCACTATAAATCGAGTAAATCCATTAAAACAAACACAACCAAACAACCAGAACAAAACACAAAAAAATAACCTCCATGGAAAGAAGTTAGGAGTTTTTTTAGATTTGTCGTTAATCCCACCAAAAAATGCACTTCCTGGTCAAATTCTCAGTCCTTCACAGAACTACTCCACATCAGCCAGAGGGGTACGGGGCATTCAAGATAGCATTTGCAAAGTAAGGCAATATCTCTGTGCACTAATTACAGCAGATTTAGAGAAAACATTTCAAAAACTGAATATTACTAGCCTCTAGGAGATTGAAAACTTGGATCCACTTGTCTGGATGTACTACTTTCCTGATCTCTTTTAGGCAGTGTCTTCTGAGCAGTAGAAACAGGTCCCTAAGATATCACTGAGGCTGTGCTTTGAAGAGGACTTTTCAGGGCAGTATGATGCCTTTAGGTCTTCATAATTCTCTGTATGCCCTTCAAAGGTTAACATATTTCAATTTGTCCGGTTTGCAGAGGATCACAAATCCAATTATCTGCATTATCTGATTGTTTTGATGAGGGCTTCTCAGGAACCTTTAAATGCTCTAAATGTGTTCATCTGACTGCAGGAGGATGGTTTGAAATGGAAACATCCAAGTGTAACATATTAAGGCCCTAGGTGCAGTACTTGAGCTATAAAATACCATACAAGTGGGAATTAGTTCCTTTGCATGTTACTCCCCAGAGCATGAGAAGGGCAGGGTGAAAATGTCCTTAAATGGTACTCAAAGAATAAAAAGTTCTTTGTCTTCAAATAACAGACTTGGATGTCCACCTGCAAAGTGCATAAGGTTGCACTTCTTGAAGAATGTTAGTAGTATATGAGTCCGTGCTTTGTTCCAAGATATATCATAGAACATTTGAACAGAAAATTAAAATATTTAAAATAAATTGTACAGCCAGGATGCATGCAACTGGCATAGACTTTTCTAAAGAAACAGTTTAAGTGAGAGAGAAAAAAAATTGCTGAATATTCACAAGCGGTGTGAGAAGTAAAAGTTTTGAACATATGTCTTAAGAGGCAACTTTGGAGAGATTTAACTTTTTCTTAAATGATTGCTTTATTTTGATTTCTTAAATTGTTTTGTGGTAGGAATAAGGGCTCTAGAAGATCTCTGTCTCTTTATTCAGGCAGGCAACTTTGAGAGACTGAAAGACTGCTCTGCTTTTCTGGCCTGGAAGAGCAAGTGAAATGCTGATACACAGGCCACCTCTACACTCAAAAGTTACAGCAGCATAGCTAACTCAGGAAACAATTGAAGAAGTTGAAAAGTAACTTCTATTTGTTTAATTTGCATTGATTTGTTAACGATTGCGTAACTCTCTGCAAAGGCTCCATACATTTAGCCATGTAATTTTCTAAACTGATCTGTTGAATCTGTGTGACCTCTGTGTGCAGAGACAGCTAAAAAGAGAGAAGATGGAAGAAAAAAGCAGCTAGATTGTAGAGTCTGTTAAATGTAAAATAGAAGATGAGTGAGACTTTTTTAATTTCCAGCTTTATGCACTATGCAGACAGGAAACCATCCATTTTATTTATATGATTATATTAATTTTGGTTCAGAAGTTAATAGCATCATTCCCTTTGTGAGATCTGTCATGTATTAAAACTAAATGATCTCCCACAGTGTAATACGAAAAGGGGACTGTGGACTCAGGAGAGCCATTTTCCTGTCATTAGCAAATTTCATCCTTATGTCTGGATAAGATACCAAGTACACTGTCCACAGCAGAACTGAGACTTTTTCCTAGCTGCAGAGAATATTTTTGCCTTTGAAGAGCACATAATTTAGCAATTGCTAATTCTGGTTTTTCTCCTTAGAAAAGATTGTATGGCCATATTTTCATAAATATAGCTTCACTCCTTGCAATCTACTGCACCACAAACGTACTTGAGAAGATGGCACATAGGACTGTATATTGCCAGAACAAACCCTTGAGCTCATCCCACTAGAAGATATCATACTGTTTTGCTAGTCCCTCAGTCATACCTGGATTTGGAAGCCTTTGTATTAAGAAGTGTGGATACTGCTCGTTTTCCTCAGCTGGAGTGCTCTGCTCTGTGCACTCCCCATGCTCAGCCTGGGGTTCATGGTGAATTGTGGAATGCAGATTCACTTCCACTTATGCTCAAGGGTAAATGGAAAGGAGTAGGGAGCAGTCTCTCCCTGAAACCATCAGGGCAAGAGTTCCACAAGCTGCCAGCACTGCAGCAGGACTGGCAGGCATCAGAGTACCTGTGGACTACATTGGCTGGGTAATCTCATCCTTGAGCCTTGACAAGAGAAAAGCAGAAGGTGCTTCATGTTCTTTGTAGACAATGAATTCCCGTCTGGATGGAGGTGGGAAAACACAGAGGCAACAAGAGATTGCCCCATGGAGATTGCAACATGAAGATTGGAACCATGATATGGAAACCACCATATTAGAGGCAAGATGTGGTAATCCTAGTACTTGTGAATGAAAAAATATAGTAAGGAAACTCCTTTGGTATCATTAAACCCACACAAAGGAAAGTGAAACTCTGTGTGCGTGTGCGTGCTTGAGTGCGTGCTCATGTGCATGTTTGGGTGTCCGTTGTACATATGCCCAGACTGGGAGGTAAATAATTCTGGAAAGAATACGAAATTAATTTCCAAAGATGTGAACTAAGGGACTCAAATCTCCCTGCTATGTAGCTGGGAATGGGCATCCAGAAGCCAGGTGACCTGCCACTGGCCCAGCGTGTGCTGCCCTTCTCTGTGTCTCAGATGCCCACCTGCATGGTGAGGGAATTGACTGAAGGGCAGTCAGGTTTTAGGGTGAAAGGCTCTGAATGCTGCACAGAAAGAAGCACTGAAAGTTTGTTTCTCTGTAAACTCTCCCTCCTGTTTCTCTTTCCAGATGGCTGGGCTGGCGTCACCAATTAAAAACAAAGAGAACATTAGGGAAATGAAAGAGAGGAAAAGAAAGATATACAGAGCAGCAATTACTGAAGAGACAGCTAAAATAGGTTCATGATGGCAGGGATTCCTTCATGTTTGAGAAATGTGTCTAAGGTGTAACTTTTCTACTGTAAAGACAATTTTGTATTAATAAATGGCTCCCCAGATTCTTTCTCCCTGAAGATAATATGATGAAATAAAAAGATCTGAAATAGTCTGAGAACAGCTGGGCAATTACAGATGGGTCTGCTGTGGTCACAGGAAGCAAGAAAAGGTCAGCCGATTTATGAACCTTGTGTGTTGCTGATTCACAGAGTTAAATGTCTGAATTGCTATTTGGACCTTTTGGAAATTCCCCAAAAAGTGTCTCCAAAGACATGTTTGTGAGAAGTTTGCACCAGCTTAGAATAAACTGGTTTAAAACAATAATGAATCAAAAATGTTGTAAACCCTTCTGTGACTATTTTGCAGCTCAATAAAGTTCACAGCCATAAGGAATTTAATCCAAAGGCATCTCCCTACATAAAGGCTTTTGATTTGTCACTGATTCAACTGAACATATGGACACTCTTAATGTGCTTTAGAAGTGAGTTACATTGACTTACCACCGTAAGCTAAATTGATTATAAAAATATTAAAATTGCAATCTGGCACCAAAAGCTAGGAAATTCCTCAATTAAGGTGCTGCAGTCTTTTATTATTAGACCACGTTATCTTCTTTCCAAAATTGCCCCCACCCAGAGCATGGTGCTCAGTTACTGGCAAGTTTTTCAGTGTTTTGTTTTAATCCTCATTGTTCAGTGTGTGGTCCCTGGCCCGGTGTCACTGATCACTCCTCAGCCCTGTTCCAAAGGCAAAGCTTTTAGTCCATAAGCAGGCTTTTATGTAACATGCTTGGTGGACATGCAAGTGCCAAGTTTGGGAGCCTGATGTTGAATGAGTGAATAAATAAATAAGTTACTCCTTTCATGGCACATCCTCATCTTCAGAGCACAGCTCCCACTGACTCAGTGCTCAGCTCTACAGCGTGGGCTTGGCATCTCATCTTTGGCACACAGAGGGAGGAATGCACAATTACTGGCCACCTCCAAAAAGATCCCAGTTTGAGTGATTTGACAGGCATTCCTCTGGACCTTCAAGACAAAAGCAAGCCTAGGCTTCGATTCTCTCAGGATGGCTTTCAATTGTCTGAGCCATAGCATGTTTCTCTCTCTCTTATCCTCTTATCTTTTTTCACCAAGTATCATATTTATTTTGAAGGTTCTGTTTTCTTCAGCAGTTGTGCAAGGTCTGGTAGACAACATCTTTTTTCATTACTCAACCGCCTTTCATCACCAAAGCAACATCCATCTGCATATTGCATGAGTAGTGTATACAGGAGATAAATATTTGTGTTCATAATTAATCATTATAGTGTACATGTGCAAGAGGACTGAACTTAAACTTCATGGCTATCTTGATTTCAGTCCCTCCTAACTTTTAAATATTTGATTTTACAACCCTAAAGATCATTTAATGTAGTTTTTGAGTAAATTTCCTCATTTTTTTAAAAGAGCAAAGTGAAAACCTGTGAGTTTCTTCATAAGAAACAATGAGTACTCTCACATGGACCATCAGGAGGATTGACTCCTTTGTTCACAGGTCTCAGAAATGTAAAAGAATCACGGGGCTCCAACAAAGTGGTTTCGCTATGGTTTTTGTTTTCCATGTGACATATTAATAATTTTGATTCACACACACAAGATGTGAATGTGTGGTGGTTTGACCCACCTTTTAGCATTCAGGGGGCAGGTTCAATAAAGGTGACGGAAAACTGAATAGAATGGTCAGCAGGAGAACAATTTATTCCAGGGGAATTAAATTAGAGAGGTAGGGTAACCCACAGGAGACCCTAGAATTACATTGAGGGACCCCCAACACTCAAGAAAAAAAACACACAAAAAGGAAAAAACCCCCCTGCCCTGCCCGTGGTAGGGCTGCCTTCATCTCAGCTTCCCCCCCTCCCCCAGCTTCAGGGAAATAGCTTTGAGGAAAAATTGAATTTTAACTCAGGTAAGTGGGGTTTCTCTCTTACACCCCCTTTCAAAAGCCTTGTTTTTCAAACGGCTACAGAATGTACATGGAAAAATCAAAATTCCTGCTTTTCAAAACGTTTGAATGAAGCATTTAGATTTTTCAGGACTTTCACGTCAATGAAAATGGTTCAGCAGTATCAACACACATTGGAGTTGTTGTTGACGGTTTCTTCACAGTGAGGCTCACATCTCCAGAGCTCTCTTTTCCTCCTGCCTTTTGAGGGAGGTGCAAAACTGCTTGTAGTAGGAAAGGGTCACTTTTATATATGGGCTGGGGGACAAAAAGGCAAACAGGCCCAGGAAGTCTGCACCAATTTGCTAACTGAGCATGATCCAGAAATCCTGGCTAGACCTCACCTGAGAAAGCTGGTAGTGTGTCCCTTCTCACAGTGCTCTGGGCTCCCCTGCCTTACTCTGAGGTGTCAACACCACCTACTTCTGTCCTGGACTGTGTTACCTACCTTGAGGACCATGGTGCAGAGGTGCCCACCCAGTCCCACACCAAACAGCTTGGGGTTTAGCAGGACCCAGGACTCTGCATGCAGCATTTAACATGCACTCTGCAGTAGTGCCTGTTTCTCTGCAGTGAAAACCACTTCCTTGGTATGGAAGCACTGGATCAAATGATTGCAGACACTTATTTTCTTTTACTCTCACAGGTTGTCTGTGACACTCCAGCTTCTCCTTGTCCTGTTCCCATCTTCCCCTACCTTCATCTCCTCATCTCCAGTTGCTCATCTTTGTTTCCAGTCACCAGATGCTTCCTTCAGTTCCAGCCTCCCCTTCTGTTTCTAGTACCCTTTCTCAGCCTCTCCCACAATGCTGTCTCCCTGGCCCGTATCTACTGCTCCACCTGAGCCCCTACCACTGGTCATCCTAAACTTTGAAGCACCAAATTCTTGGTAAAAGCCCAGTCATAAATTTAGACTAAGAGCAAAACTTCATGTTTCTTCCTAATCAATTTCCTGGGACATTTAAAAAAATATGAACAAATGAACCTGACCAGCACCCCCAGTGGGGCAGAAATCTGTTCCAAGAACTCCAACAGTGATCCAGGTTCCGCATATTCATTAAAAGAGAGAGAAGGAAGGTCTTATAGGAAGGAAGCACAGAGCAACCTTTAGTGTAGGTGCCCTTTCTATCTCTGGCTGCAATATTCCTATGTGACCTTAATTTCCCAAGGCAAGGGAAGTAAAAAGAGAGGCAGTATAGTAGATTATTTTCTCAGTTCATGCTTTCCTATCCAAAGGGACAAAGGGCTGTATCTAGAGACATGTGGCTATGTCCAGCAGTAATCACCAGTCTGCTCACTTCTGAATACAGATGAACATAAATGGACTTCTGCCATCTCAATATGACTGTGAAGTTTGTCCAGAAAGTATACAGTATTGTTCCTACCCTCCAGCTCCACAAAAATGTTTCTCTCTATATTTCTTGTGTATTCCTGCAGCTTTCTGCTGATTTTCAAAACCTGTTAGTAGTGCAGGAACTAAGTTGCCCTTTCCAAGAGGGGAAAGAAAGGCTTTGATCCCCTTCATCCTGTCTATTTTGTCACCTGCAATGTTAGGAAAAAAGAAGCCTCCAGTTGCTCATTTTGTGCTGTGCTCGTATATCTCTCTGTATGTGTGTACATGCATATGTGGACGAATGTGATTGCACATGCAAGAGTATGTGTGATAACATCATCCAGATGCCACACCATACTGTTGGATTATGTCAGTCTCACCCAATGAAGCACGCTGAGCAAATGCTAATAGTTAAGAGCTAATAAACACTACACTAGAAGGTCAGTGCTGAATCGTTTGGATTGTACACATGGTTCTCAGATACTTCCCCCCAGTATTTCCCCGTAGCTGTAGATAGGCTGTGTAGCTGCAGATCTCCCTGAAGGATGGATTTTTAAAGCCTTGCACTTTACTGAGTCAGCTGAATATGTTCAGAAAGAAACAGCTCTGATACAGTTGGACAGTATTACTGCCAGAAACCAGACTTCACAGGTTTCAAAAGGATGCTCTCAATGAGAGTTTCCATGTTTTTGATATGACTGGCTCAAAGGAAAAAAAGACATGTCACATTTACAGGTTGCAGAAATAGGAGAGCATATAATTCTTTGTCTCCTTGATTTTATTTCTCTGTACCTTCTTACCTTTGCTTTCTTACCAGTCCCTGTAAATGACAGATAATCATAGCAGACTTTAGGCTGTGCTCCTGTCTAGACAGTGCAATCTATATGTAAATCAAGTGAAAATGTCTTGGTTACTTGCATGATAAAGTGCTCTCTGCTTTGCTGTCTGCTATCCTTTTGACCACCTCTAGTAGTTAATAAACTGGAGCCTTTGTTGACCAAATCACTGCCCACTTCCTCCCTTCAGCTGACCCTTCTGTGAACTGCAAGGAGTTCCTGTTGAGACAGTAGATGTAGTTAGAAGTTGGCCACACAGTGCTGGGGACAACTGCAGGAATAATGAAGACATTGAGGGAGTTCAAAAGAAATGTGTTGGATCAGTAAAACCATTTTGAGTCAATCTCAAACTATTAATTTAACCCCAGATCCAAACTCTTTCTTCTTTAGGATTATTTAACATTTTAGCCTTTCTAAAATTTGGGTGAATGTCAGAAGAAAGAAAATGCTTCATTCCTAGGATAGCAGCAGATACTGTGAAAGTTCTAGGACCAACATTGGACCAAGATTGATGTACCTTCATATGTGGTGTGTGTTGAGAACTGAGCTCCAACTGCTTGTAAGTTCAAGGGAATTTCCTGACCACAGAGGCAGTTTGGGACCCATGTTTGGAACAAGCTCTTTGTTTTCCTGATGCTCCTGTAGAAGAGTGCTCTTCCTGCTGCCTTGATGTAGGAATGAGGAGCAGTCATGTTACAGAATCATAAATCATGGAATCATAAATCATGGAATCACAGAGTGCTTCAAATTGGAAGTGACCATAAAGATCTTGTAGTTATAACGCCACTGCCATGCTTAGGGACACCTTTCATTAGACCAGGTTGCTCAGAGCTCCATCCAGCCTGGCCTTGAACACTTCCAGAGATAGAGCATCCACAACTTCTCTGGGCAACCTGGTGTTCCAGTATTTCATGACCTTCACAATAATGATTTTTTTCCTAACATCTAATCTAAAGCAACTCTCTCTTAGTTTCAATCCATTCCCCCTTGTCCTGTCATTACATGCTCAAAAGTCCCTTTCCGTCTTTCTTGTAGGACCCTTTCAGGTACTGGAAGGACAAAATTTGATCACCCCCAAGCCCTTTATTCCAGGCTAAACAAACCCAATTCTCTCAGCCTTTATTCATAGGAGAGGAGTTCCATACTTCTGATCATCCTGATGACCCTCCTCTGGACTCGCTCTAACATGTTCCATGTCCTTCCCATCCTGGGGACCCAGGAGCTGGTCTCACCAAAGAGGAGTAGAAGGGCAGAGTCACCTCCCTTGACATGCTGGCCACACTTCTTTTGATGCAGCCCAGAGTGGGATTAGAGATGATTAGTCAGGATCAAGTGGGATGGGAGCTCTAGTGGAAAGACTCCCATTGAGGGTGAGAGAATAAGAGATTCTTACAGAGGAAAAGTCTCTCAAGAATTTTGCCATGAAGTTCAGATGAGGAACTGGGGACTTGAAAGGAAAGAGAAGATGAACAGCTGCTAATGATTATGTCCCTGAAGTTTCACAATGCAGTTTTAGTAGTAAGGGTCTACCTTGGTCAGTGATCTGAAAGTTAGGGCTCCTTCCACCCCTTTCCAAGAGTGTTACATTTCCCAAGCAATTTGTCCCACAAGGCAGCTTTCAGTGATTATTTATGAAGCTAAGATGGCCAGCAGGAATTGGATAATAAAAGTTGTCTAACTAGTCCTACAGGTGGATAAAAGACAGCTCTGCATTAATACAGACATGCCAGCTGCCATAAATAACATGAGAGTATGCAAACATGCATTTTTAACCTACAGAAGTGCCTTAACCCTCTTGACCAGTAACTGCACACGCACTCCTTACAGGTAGATGCCCTCACTTAATCTGAACCCCGTAGACAAAGACATTCACTGCTTTTGGGGGATCTGTCCACACTTTGAGAAGTTATTTCACCCACTAGCAATGTGGTTGAGCTCAAGGGCTCTATTCTCAGCTTAGTAATTTCATAGATTGTAAAGCAATAAAGGATTTTAGTGATCATCTGGTCTGGTCTGGCCTGGCCTCCCACATTACACATGCCAGATAATGTCACCAAGTAAATCCTGCCGTAGCTTCAACAACTTGTAGCTGAACCAAAGCATATCTTACAACAACAACCAAAAAACAACCAAAAAACCCAACAACCCCCCCCTCTCAAAACTAAAATAACCAAACACACTCCTCCCATCCCCCCCCAAGGAAAAAGGGGGCTTTATCCTTGATCTTAAGATCCAAAAGATGGAAAATTTACATCCTACAGTATTTTCCTTGTGAAGGTTAATTACATGCAGAGATTTAAATAGGCATGGTATTTCTTGTTGGATCTTTTTTTGTTCTTGATCTTACTTTGTCTTTGTTTGCAAGATTCAAAAACATCCTCATGCTAGAAATATTATCAACTCATCTCTGAATAAATTTTTTACTTTGTAACAGATTTTATAAACTTAATCTCATCTTAAAATACTGGGATCTGAATCCATTTTTCAGGGATCATTTACCTTGTCTGTGTTCATACTATCCCAATATGCTTCTATCTCACTCCTGCAGCACAACCATCCCACAGTGGAGGGTCAGATTTGGTAGCGCCACCACAACAAGCTAGCTTCCTGTGCTGGACAGTGGTAGGAGGAAGAGTCATTTAGTTCTTTAGATTTTAGTTGTGATTCCTGTGGCCCCATTCTACATTTTCTCTATGATGGGGCAGATCCAGCCTGAGTACTGATTGAACCATGCTGTCAGCAAAGAAGTGTCTGGATGACTCAGTATTTGGCAGAAGTGTCTTGAAAGTAACGCAGAGAATGGACAGACAGAACTGCTGCTGCGAATGTGACATCTATCTTTCAGCCTCAAAAGAGGGAGAAAAAATACCCACATTTGAGAAGCTGGAATTTTGTGTGGGACAAAATATTCTGATGTTTTTACCTTTTGAACAAATCAAAATGTGTCATTTACTTTTGGATTAACACTGGCTTGCACTTGTATGCTGTGATAAAGGTGCACTTCCTCATTGCTCTCTTCTGCAGTTTGTGTCACAGGACTGGCAGACTTGCAACCTGTAGAGTGTCCTCAGATTGGGATGTCAGCACTGCAGCCTAGACATGAGACTGCAGAGGCAGTTCTAGATCTGTCATCCTACTTCTGGGGGCCACAATAATAGCTCTGTAGGCTGCTTGATATATGCTCCCTATTGCTAAAGTTTGATCTGTCTGGTTCCCATACAGAGAGAGCTGAAGAGCCCATCAGTAACTAAATTTATGTAATGCATCGTGGTTCTCCTGTAGACAGGAGCTTTTCCTTGTCATAGTGGGGTACTTTAGGAGACTCAGTCCATTCAGTCCAGAGGGGTAAAACTCGTAACCTAGGTCCCACAAACTCTAGTTGTCTGAGGATTGCAGTGTTGCAGAGCTTAACCACCAGTTACCCCAAGTGAAATGGAGCACCCTGGGTTTATCAAACAAAAATTGTCTCCAAAGTGGAGTTTTCTGGTGAAAAATGTTTGTTCTGCAAAGATGATTCACTGTTCTACCATAAAGAAGAATCACCTCAACAAGGTCACAGGCATCCACCCATGCACCATAGGGGTGTGTGGGGACATGTTGGGAATGGCCAGACAGCTGGGACTTTCCTTTGGGAGCTGACAACACACGTCTGCTGTTGGATGATAATCTTGGTTGTTAGAAGTAAATTTGGGGGGTAGTTATTAGAAATTCCTTTTGAAGTTCCTTCTGAAGAACAGAGATTGGTCATATTTTGACCTGGACAAATGCCAAGCCTGGCCACTCAATTTTGTTGCACTGCATTCACATGTTGTTTCAAATAGTTGCTCTTCGATACCTAAGCAGTTGCTGCATAGTCAAATAGGCAAGTCACCATTTCTCTTCAATTTAATATTCACCACAGGGAACTGATCTAGCTTCTGAAACGCTATCACGTATTTCTGTATGATTCAAAAATGACAGTATGTTCCCCTTGCCCCTGTGGTAGTATGTGTTTCTAGTCAACTGCAACCACGAGACTGAAACAGGGGAAAAAAAGGAATAGGCAAGTCTGTTAATCCACCATGACACATACACCTTGATTTTATTTTATTGGAGGGATTTTATAAGGGCTATTATCTCCTGGTTGACATAATCCAACACTTCCCTTAGGGCAATCAAAATTGAGATTCATATGACTTGGAGTTTACAATCCAGTGCAGCTGGTAAGGCTGGGATTCAGATTCATGACCGCAAAAGCAATCCTACTGCACACACACTAAGAAGAACAAAAAAAGAGAGCGAGAGAGAGAGACAGCGTATAAGAAAAGCTCCCATGAAGTGATTTATCATATTGTCTGAGCAGGAGTGTTTGAGAACTGATATCATTAAATGAGTTGAAACTTCATCTAATTTGATTCAAAGGTTGCATGACCTCTACTAAGTGAGGGACTCCCTTTCCTTGCTGTCTTTGTCTGTTCTTAATAATTTAGCCAGCAACAAGGTAAGATCCAAGATTGACTTTTTCTGCTACAAATATGACTTCAGTCCAAGTATTTTAGCACCTGAACTCAAGTGAGGATAATAAATGTCAAAGAAATATTTATAGCTTGGTATATGGAGAATTTCCAGTTCCCTATACTGCAATAACACATCCATCTGCTAACAGCATTAGAGCTGCAGTTTTAAAGCAGATAGTGCCTGAAAATAGAAGGCTGCAGTATGCATAGATAGCTGTTGCATATAAGTGTTTGATATTAAGCTGATAATTGAATTAGAATTCAATTATCCAGCCTTGGGAAGCAGTTTTCTTCATAGACTCAGGCCCACACAGAAATTCAGACTGAACTCTATGTGTCTTCCATTCCTCTGTGTTTTTTTAGCTGAAATACACTCCTGCAATAACCAGCTGAGGAGACCAAGTGTACAGAAAAAAAAGATTAAAAAGAAATAATTGAAATTTAGAAGTGGAAAAAAGACTTCTTATTCCTTACAGTACATCCCTCCAGCTAGTATAAGTGAATTATTGTTCAGGGCTTTGTCAGTTTTACTTTTAACTGACTGCAGTGATGGAAGCTCCATCTCTTCCTTTGGGAAAAAGCTGCACATTTGAACAAAGCTCTCTGCTAGCAAATATTTCCTGATACTAAGCCCATATTTTCCTTCTTTTTTAAAGTGATCCCTTCAATGCTGGCTTGGTCCAAGATTTTTTCTCAGTGAACTCAACTCTGAGTGAGATCTGGAATGCTTATTGGAATGTGTGTCTTTTTACCCCCAGATTATGGTTTAAAATCTGCCCTAAACTCACAGAGGATGAAAGCTATGGTTGTAACATATGGTCTCACAGGTCTGTGTGAAACAGTTGAGGTATGTGGTTGCCCTGTCCTAAAAATACAAAACAAATCCAAGGGCACACAGCTCCTCCATCCATTCTCTGTGAGCCATGCGCTGGTGGGAGACAAAAGTCTTTTTGACTTGTAGACATACTAGGCAGGATAAAATGTGCCTGGGCAGAGGTGCTATTGAGAGGGCTTTTGCTCTTGCTGCCTTGGATGTAACTGAGTGTCTCAAAGTACTTTGAGCAACCTGATCTAGTAGAAGGTGTCCCTGGCAATGGTGAGGAAGGCTGGAACTGGATGATCTTTAAGGTCCCTTCCAACCCAGACCATTCTTCTATGATTCCATGACTATCACCCTTCTTTACCCTCTGGCACCTCTCTTGAAAAGTAAAAATGTAGACATAGTGATTTTGACAGAACTGGGGTCTTTTTCACTTAGAAAGGATATCTAAATGTGGAATTTTCTTTTGTGATCCAAGATATGTAACTAAGTTCCTCACTAACGAAGTGCTTATTGTCTTTGGCTGCAACAGAAAATAGAGGTGAAGAGCCACGAAGGAGGCTGGTTGAAATGAAAGCACAGTTATTGTGCTGATGTCAACCTTTATAGGACACTTGGTGCAACGCAGGTGGATGTGGAAAACTATGGGAAATGATAGAGGCAAATGGCCTTTGCCCTGTGATGGGGTGGAAATATGGTCGTGTTGTGGGAGCAGTGTCAATCTGCATCAGACTCCCACATTGCACCTCTTGGGGCATCTAGCAAGAAGGGCACTGCTGGGGTCTACGTGGTGTAAGGGAGACCAGCGTTTCAGTAACACCACCTCTGGCCTAATTTTAAGCCAGTTTAGATGGGGCTTGAACATACGAGGGTCAATGATGGTGCTCAAGGGGCACCCTATGCTGGAGGACTGCAGGAGCTCATTGAAGCTGACCACAGGGCTGACAACCTGCTCCCGGTGTCAAACTAGTGTGACATTTGGAAAGTCCAGCTCAGTCACATCATGTGAGCTTGGAGCTTGCACTGTGCTCAAATATTTTGTGTGACACAGTCCTACATTATGACATTGCAAAGACCAGGCTACATGTCTCTGAGGTGGGGGGAAGAACAATCTGTCTTTTTTTCCCCAGGTGACGGTGAGGAATATTTACAATATTTACCATCATCCCTCCCCTAAAGGGACAGGGAGAGAGAGATAGAGGACAAGAGTGAGAGAGTTCAGTGACAGCATTCCAGGGTTCAAAGCTGTCCGTGGTAAGTCCCCAGCGCTGATATGCCAGTGATGTTCACAAAGTGCCGGCGGGGTCAGGCTCAGTATTCCAGACAGAATAATTCGATGATCTTTCTTTCATCATGTGGTTTTCATGACATTGGAAAGTCTGCATCACCCTTGGAGTGACACTGATGGCTCATTCTGAGGAGATGTGGCAGTGTCTTATTAGAGGGATGAAGATTTCATTCTCCATTTCTTGCTCCGCATAGGAGGACACTTTGTTAGTCTTTTCCCCAATGGTCTAGGAGAGTTGGCACCATGTCTGCTCTGTTAGTCACTGGTGCCTCATCCTAAATACATGGTTGATAGTACAGATGGAAGTCTTACAATAGAAATGTTAGTGCCCACCCTTCTCCTTCCCTTCCTCCCTCCCTCCAAATTGTCAAAAGTTTGCCAAATCAGCCAAAGTGCTGGAGCAGCTTTGTTCTGCAGTTCCTCTGGAATGAAAAATGGTGGCTGCTGACTCTCAAATGTCAGGAAAACCTCCTAGCCCCTGCAGTCTGGCTCAGTTAGGTTATGCAAATGAGATTTTGCACATGAAGTTACAAACAAGAACTTAGTTGGTGACTTATCCCTGCTTCTTGCTCCATCTCTTGGTCATTTCTTCACCAACTGCAATCTCCAAGCAAGGCACCTTATTAAAAACTATTCTGTTTCCCCCCTCTTCCCCACCCCCTTCTCTCATAAGGAATTGTACTTTTATGGATTATTTTGCAGTTTAAATATTGTTAATTAGCTATGCTTGGTTTCATGGTTTATAATGCACTTTGCTGTATGCCATGCTAATTAACATGCCTTCATCAACAGAAGGGCTTGAACAAGATACTGAAACTTGGCAAAGACAACAGAGAATGCAGATTATCTTGCTGAACAATATTTTAAAACAGAGCAAAGCAAACCAAAACACTTCTCAGTGAGCCAGACCATACCTAAAGCATTATTCTCTAGCAAACATCACTTCATGTGAAATTTAGCAGACAAGTGCAGGGTTTCTCTTAACTTCCTGTGATCACAGTCACACAATATAGAAATTGTTGTGGATCCTTATTTCAAGAGGTAACATAAGATCCTATAAGTGGAAAAGCTGCAACACCATAGTTTAGTAAGGGGCTTTGGAAGCCTTTGCCTGCTTTTGTCAAGTCAAGACCAGTTTCATGTCAGACTGTAAACTTTGGGGACAACTTTAAAATACATCACTGCTGAGTATGTGAGGAAGCAAGCTGAAAATGTGCCTTCTGCAGGAATTTGTGAGGGTAAAATTTGATCACTCTGATGTTCATGGGAAATGAATGAAGAAGCAGTATAAGCATGGCCACAGTGAATTAATTTGGAAAGTTACACAAATTCTAGACAAAATTATTTCTTTCAGCTTCTGCTGAGCTTTGCTGCAAGTCCAGTTGGTAAAACCATCTGTTCTTTTTCAGAGCAACCTTATTAAGACCTACTGATAATATTTCACCTCCTTCCTGTAGAGAATGTTTGCAGTCCCTTAAATGTGAAGAGCTGCAATCTTGTCGTCCTGTTTGCACTCAGAAAATACGATAAGTAAATCTGTCATCTCTCCTTGAATAAAACTACTCCTTCCTCACACTGTCTCTCCTATTTGAGGTAAATTCCTGTAGCGCTTGAAACAGTTACTTATTATTGATTGGCATAAAGTAATGTCTATGCAGTGATTTTCAGTAGGTCCCATGTTGGTGTTACATGTCTGGTAAGTGCTCTCATGAAGTATGTTCCTACTGTAGCTGTACAGGTGAAATATGTCCGGGAGACTGCCTGTTGCCATCTGTACTTCTCGGAAAACTTAGCTCAAAAAGCCACTTTACACAGTGAAAGCTCTTGAAAAATTATTCAATGTTCACATACTTCTTCTGAAGAAAAAAATCCAACCAAAAGAACATTAATTGTTTTGTTTCATTTCATGTTGAAGTTTTCATTTAAATTTGATTTTTATAGAGAAATACATTTGAGTTTTTGATCCTTGCTTCTTTTCACTTCTCTTTCCCTGTGTAAAGGAAAAGAGAAAATATATAAAATAAGAAATACACATACATGAAAAATGCAAGAAAGCATCCGAGCAATTTGTCTTATGATTTTGGTTTTGTCAAAGCCAAAAGAAAAAAAGAAACTTTCTGTTTCTTGAGTCTGTTTTCTAAGAGAAAAAAAAAAGTCAAAATACTCCAGTTTCTCAGGTTTCTGAACTGTTAAAAATTCTTTCTTGATGGGAAGGAAAAGAGAAAATTATGAAACAAAAATAAGGAGGAAGTGATGGCCTAATTATTTAATACCTGAGAATTATATGACAGGAAACAAACAAAAAAAGGCAGCAAAAATGGCCACACAGAATTATTTCAGGAAGTTGTACATTAGAGATATATCTGCTGATGGATATTGTTTCTAGGCAAGACTTTTTTGAGAGAAGTATATTTTTCCTGCAGACAAAAATGTATACATTTCTGTTCCTTTGATCTGAAATTAGAGGATTTTTTTTTTTTTCCAGAAAACCTTTTCTCTGTTGAGCTTTCTTTACCTTAAAACAACACCTTCTCTGTTTGGTCTGATTGTAAATATGTTGCATATTTCTAGAGTTGGTTCCTCTCAGACTAAGGCAGAGAGAACAGCATATGCACATAAATATTCTGTAGGCTAGGCTGCCATAAAAAAAGCCCTGCACAGGATAGTGCAGACCTGCACAGAAGAGAGCCTGGAAAAAAACTTATCCAGAGTAACAGAGGAAAAATTCTGCTCTTACCACTGGCATCATGAAGTCTTTACTTTCCACTAAGCCCAGCAATGAGCTCAGTCTCTGAGGTCTCATTGAAAAAATCTGAAAGCAGTAACCACCTGATAGGCATTTTATCTGTCCAAGGATAAACTGCTTAATGGGTTCTGCTGGGATTTGAAACTGGTTCCTTGAAGTTCCCCTGCCTCAAGCCGGTCACTTACGTTGCTAAATCATGCTTAGCAGCCTTAAGGAGATCACTGTTTTGTCTGCTTATGGAGCACTCTCAAGTGAGCAAATGTCTCTTTGTGTGTGGTGGAATGTCTGTTTTTAACCAGTGCATTTGAAAGGACTCTGTCACAAGTTTTGCAACTCCAGCCTGTCTTTTCTCCTTCGTTCGTGGCAAAAGTGAAGGAGCATTTAGCTTCTTTCCAAAAATCAGCGGTACTTTTCCACCATTGCTGTACTGCATGTAGTGTGCAGCGGTTCATTGACTGGAAAGCATCCAGAGGATGGGAGGGAAAGTTTTCTTCTTCCATCTTTCCAGGAGCAGGAAATGGGAGAATGCTAAGGGCATTGTACAGTGGTGGGCTCTGAGCTTCACAGAAGTGGGTGGTATCAGTCTGACCAAAGCTAAGAACCTGTGAATAGCAATTTCTAGCTTTTCTGAAACTGGACCATATTGCTCTCATCTTCTGACTGCTTCCCTCATTTCCTCCCATTTCCAATGCTCAGGCAATCTGTTCAGCTTGGAGATGGTGGTTCACAGGGGTAATTAATGCCTGTGCCCCCTGGTCTGACACCTCCCCAGCTGAGAAGATTTTCTCTGCAAGGACAACAATAACAGGAGATCTCCTTTCTAGTTTGGTCAAGGTTGGAAGCTGAGCTCATGTTTATATATCCTGGCTGTTGAGATGGAAAGTGTGAACTTTACAGAAAATTGGATCTACAGAAAAGAAGAATGGTGGAGGGGGAGGGGGTCACTGGAGAAAGAGAGGTTTGCAGACGGAGATCCCATTATGTTCAGACCTCACAGGGTCTCCCCACACATTCATGCCAAGCGCAATGTGGGCTGGGTGTGATGCAGAAGTCTTCAGGCTTAGCCAAAGAAAGAGGCCCCAGCATATGTTGCTGTGCTTAGCACTGGAGTCAGTAGGGACGCTGGCCAGCTGCCAGTCACACTGGCATGGCTGTTATTAGATATCATTGTGTTAAGCTTAGCACTTTTTGCAGGCCAGAGAAATTCCTTTTGTGTTTTCCCATACTCCTGACACGTTTCAGAGTCAGGAGTTTCAGCTTCAGAGAGAAAAAGCACAAGTAGTATAAACGTACTCCTAATGTCACTGGGCGCATATACAGAGAGAAGGTTGAGGCAAGATGAAATCACCCTTTCTGAACTCAGATCAGGTTGAGGTTCATTAACTATCGAGCTTGGATTGACATTTTATAAATAATTTTCAGGAAGATATTCCCTGAATTGCCTTTTGGAGAGGGGACAATTAGATTACTTGAGTAAATTGCAAAAAGAGAAGTAGCTAGTTAGATCTATGGGGAACTGTCTAGCCTGCATGCCAGTCAACTTGTGTTGACCTGTTTGTGATTGGATAAATTTGGATAAATTCTTTTCATTATTTTTCTTTCTTTAAATAATGTTATTTTATAGCCTAGAAAGAGCCAGAAATAGTGGAAGAAATAGTAAGCATGTGTACTTTCCAGCATTCCTCCATGAGGCAACCCTCATCTGTTCCAACCCCAAACACCATGCCAGCCAGCTGAGAGCAGGCAACCCCCCAGGACACTTTCAGCTCACAAAGCAGAAGTTGAAGATCCTAAAATCTTGGACTTTTTTGGTGGCCTTTCTTTTCTATTAAAGACTACGGTGAAGTAAACTAAGACAGTCTTAGAACCACACTGCTGCTCATCCCTTGCGGTTAGCCTCTTTTGATCACCAAGGCAGCATTAGCAAACTCTTACAACTTCCCTTTTTAGTTCCTACCAGAGCTAGTTTTCTGGTGATAAGTCCATTGGGCTTTTAGCTCTGCTCGAGAAAGCCACTCTGTAGTTGACTGCTTTTCTCCACCTGCTGGGGAAGGACAGCTTGCACGGTTTAGGGAGGGACATGCTACTGTATGAGTCCCAGCATGAGTCTTTGAAGTCAAATAAAGAGATTGGGCTACCGATGCCCTGTAGCTGCAGGCATAGCAGGGCAAAAAGGTTTATGTAGTGGGAGAAATTCGTACAGGGTTCCAGGAAGAGAACTGGAAATCTGATGGATGTAAGATGTTGCTATATTGGGCAGAAATCCCTTTCCTCTAGATGTGCAAACACAAGATGCAAAAATCACAATGAAGATGTACAACTGTCAATGTCAATGTGCATTAGAGGCTAAGAGAGCAGGCAAGATGAGAAGGGTTTAGTATTAAGAACTGGGGAGAAAAAGCTTGGGAAACCATTCTCAGAAATCCTATTCAAAGGCCTTTTGTTATTTCTCTTTATAGTCCTGAGCAAGTAAGTTTTTGCTTTCAAGATCATTCCTTGTCCTGCTTTGAAAATTATTCCATGAAGTCCTGTGAAGCTCCTTGAATAATTTTCAGGGCTCGTGGTATGGCACATCTCACCATTTTCAAAGCCGTACTCAAAATTTTAAGCACTTTCACATGAACTGCTCTGCCAAATACAAACAGTACAGATGTAAGATTTTCAAGCCAAATATCTACCTAATGATGACTTTAGGAGGATAGTTCAACTATTTTAGGTAAATTGGAACAACAGTTTCCAAACCTGAGATTAGAGGGAGAGATATTTCATTAAGAAAGTCTGAACTTTGAAGTAAGGGTTTGAAATTTGGCATAGAGCTGGTGCTTTTATAGATGATATGTGCTTCTGTGTGTGTCCTGCTTTGGACACTAGGGGGCGCAACCAATGACGAGAGACTCAATAGAGAAGACAACAGCAAACAGTGTTATTATCTAGGGGCTCTATAAACTGTGGAACCCCTCTCAAGCATAAACCAATTACAAGAAAACTGACCCAACAATATTTCACAAGAAAGAAAGAATAACAAACCATGCTACTCCTGGCTGGCTACTGGGCTGGTGGAACAAGGGAAGGAGGAAGGCTGGCCTGAAGATGGCACTGATCCCACACCAGAGCTGGTGAAAAAGAACGACAGTGAGAGGAACCCCAAGGGGAACCCAAAGGGGAAAGATACTACAACTACTGTCACCTCGGTGTGGTTCCTCCGCCTTCACTGCCTGGGCTCCAAAGACACCACGTGGCCAAGGTACGTAGGAGGAGTGGAGCTGTGCCTCTGTCAGCTCAAAGCAAGCCAAAAAGGGGGACAAACTTCCGTTCCTCTGGCTTTTATGGGCTGCCCATTCTTGCATTTTCTCCAGGCAGCCTCCTGGGCGCTGGGACGCCACCCCCTCGTCGAGATCTTACCATGCAGCCAAGATGGCATTCCTGCCAAAATGCCTGTGGCAGGACTCACTAAGATGAGCGGACTGCACCGCTGCCCCGCCAGCACTGCAGGGACCCCCAGGAGGGGCCCCAGGCCCAGCAGTGCCACTCTCGGGGGTGGCTAAAAGCAGCTGCCATGCCCGCAGAGAGAAACCGCCACTGCACGCATCCTGGCCAGTGCGGGGTCTGGCGGTGGCAGCTCCTGCTGCCGTGGGGCCGCACCGTGCTGCAGCGCCAGCCATGGGTTAACACCCCCACCCCCAGCCCTGGGTGCTGGAGTGGGCACCACACCTACCACACCTGGCCACAGCAGTTGGCACAGGCAGAGTTCCTGCTTGCTGTTCCTGCGCAGCCACTTCTCAGGCCCCTCTCCGTGGTGGTAGCAGGTGGGGCAGACTTGGCTCCCACCGCCACTGCCATCCCACCCCAGCTCCGCTTCGGCGGCAGTGTGGGGCGGCGCCGGCAGCATGGACACAGCTACTGAGCTCCACGGAGCCCAGCAAGGGGTGAGTCTCTGGCCACCACGAACAGGCTCCATCCACAGCAGCCACCCACCGCAGCCACCGGAGAAGACCCTCATGTGCTGCCTCTGGCCCTGCCACCTCCTCGGCCCTGGCTCCAGCAGTGGCGGCAGCGTGGGGCAGCGCCAGCAGCACGGACATGGCTGCCAAGCTCTGCAGAGGCCACTGCGCCCTGCAAGGCACTGGGATGCACCAGACCATGTGGGACCACCAGCCCACCATGCTCCACTGAGCTGCAGGTTGAGCTGGGTCAGCCCCACCACAGAGAAAACGGGCAGTGGCAGTGGCGGCAGCATGGGGGGAGAAAACAGTTCCATGCCATCCCACTGCACCCCCCGGTCCTGCCAAGCCTCCGGGAGGAGAGGGGCTCCAGCTGTTTCACTCTACTTCACTCCTGAGAAAACAGAAAAGGTTTTAAAACAGACAAGTACCCCCTCTCTCTCCCCCCAGGAAAAATCTTAAAAGATTAAACTCATTACAGTGTGTCCCTGTGAAAATTCTTCTAAGCTTGACCAACATACTAGCCTCTGAATTAGTAAGTCTGTGCTTCCTGAACAGGAGTTTTTTCAGACATTGGCAGCTTTGGCTCCTGAAGACCCAATGTTTTCTGGGCATGATGATGCCTGAGCAGTTCCAGTGTTGCAGATTGACAGGGACAGAGGGTTCCCCTTATTTTTTCCCCTCTCTCCTAATTCCTCCCTTCTTGCCTGCTTCCAGCCTCTTTTCTTGTGCCTCCAGTCACAGGGCTCAAACAGGGACTAGACAGTTGTTCAGCATCACAGTTAGTCTAGAGGTAGCCCTTGATGTGCCCATAGGCTCAGCTTTGCTGTGCAGAAAGAATAGAGATGGTTTCAGGAACAGGACACAAGCTATAGATTGGGAGTGGGGGAAACAGAGGATCAAATGGGGATACAAGCCCACAGTTCAGACGATAATCTGTAAGCCTAGTCAGCCCAGTCTGCTAGACCTCAAATTTCTCTCTCTTTTTTTTTTTTTTTTAATTCCTACATTATTTCTTATTACAAAAATCCATAATGTATAAAGGATATCTTGTCATATTTCTCTCCTTCTATTGCTTCATGCTGATCAACTCCTGTGTAGGTGTTGTGAGCATCCTGCACAAGAAAGTTTATCCTGGATACCTCCTGATGTGAGGCCTTGGGACTTTCTGGATGCTGATGGGTGTAGGCACCCATGGGAAAATATATTTGCAATCATACATTAATATTGCATAAGAAGCTCCAAATTTTGTCCTTGACTTTTAGTCCTCCTTGGATATTTTAACATAGATTTAAAAGTGTGATTTTATCAATATTATAGAGTTACGGTTTGAGGGAAGTAATTTTAAGCCTCATCTGTATCACTGTTTTCAAATGTACTTGGTGGAAGATGGATAGACCTAGGAATTCATAGCTTCAGCTTGAAATGTATTATTAATATTGTGTATTCAAGCACAAGTACATTTTCAAACAGAAATAACCTTGTCATTTCCCTAAAAGTTAGAAAAACTCATAATCCTCTTTAACAGACCCATTGTTATGCCATTTTCAATTTTAAGGTGGATTTCAGTGTTAACTTCTCCAGTGCCCTAGGGAAAACATACTTCTCTTTTCTCCAAAAATAATTCAAGAATTAAAAAGTTTCAGTGTGAATTCCACTGAATGTAGATATGCTTTGGTACACTGAATGAAAATCTCAGAGATCTATACGTATGTTAGAAGAGAATTATAATAGAAATTATTTTATAGTTCTGTCTGTCATGTTCGACTTGCAGCCACTGTAAGCCTGTGCCAGCTTTGAGGCTATAATCCTCCTCAGGTGCTCTAAGAATACTGGGGAATTCGAGAGCCATGGATTATAAAAAAAGTCTGAAAAGGGTGCACAGCCAACTTCCCATTGTCTCAAAGTGAAATATGGCTGATGATGAAATCTGATGGTAGATTGGAGAGGAAGATGTGACCAGATGGCAGAGAAAATATATGACTCACTGGAGAATGCTCCAAGTCACCAGGGTGTGAGGCAGGAATTCTCCACCTATCCTGCATTATGCTGGGCAGTCTGGGAGGGACATTCAAAGGTAATCTGGTTGTCTTTATTGCTGCTCAAAAGTTAGAATGTAATGCCTGAGTTTACAAGAATTAGGGGAGAATCAGACTTTCTGTTAATCCCAAATGCTGCTTTGAGCTGTTTCAGGCACCATGAAGTTTTACTTAGGTCTGCTCAGATGTGTATTTCCCTGAGAAAGAGCATGAAACTCTGTGATATTGCAATACAGATAATGGCTAAGAACAAATTACATGAGAAACCTTTATCCATAGCTTTGCTACCTGGTAATGATTGAAAAATAACCGGAATCAAGCAGAGCAGTGACAATCCTATTAGAAAGTCCAAAGGGGAATCTCAGTTCAGTTTAAGTTATAGTTGGGGTTTCTGCTAATTCAATTGTATTTGTACACAATAATAATTTCTAGACACTCAAGTGAATTGTCACTGTGTTAAAAATTATAAAATGCAGCTAAAAAATTTTATTATTTCTGGCTTTGGGGGCATTTTTTCTCATTTCTTTTTATGCCATCTTTAAAATTTTCACGTCTTGATGTAGCCATGAAGCAGATCCAGCATGATATGGTTGAGGTCAGTGATTATACGCTATAAAGTTCAAGCGGATTGCAAATAATCTACTGTGTGAAAGAAATAAGTTTCTCATTATTCTTCAAGGATAGACTAAATGAGCAATGACTATACAGCAGCTTGTATCTAAATTACTGAATCACAGTTAGTAATCCTGTGGCTGATGTTGTCATGTTAAAAGCTAAATTAAATTTTCCGAATTATTAAGGAAAAAAACAAGTTCTATGGTTTGATATGCTTAAGAGTGGCTAATATAATTAAGACTGTAATGGATTTCAGTTACAGAAAATGACAGGAAATAGGGAAATACAAGGAACACTGCACAAAGACTACGCACAGTTCATTCTGGAACTCCCTGGAGATAAGTTACCAAGTTCAGGGAAGATCAACATGTCACGAAATTAGTTCCAAAGTGTTTTGTAGACGCATTTGTGTCTCTGCCTTGAAATTTGCTTTGCTACCCTTCCTAGCTATAAAAAATTCAGACAACCATTCAGAGATTTGAAATACCCTTGTTAAGGGAGCAAGCATAGGCTACTGGAAATGAGGTGGCAAAGCAAATAATCTCGAGAATGAAAAACAGCCAGCAAAGTATTTAACAAGCAATTTAATACACATCAAAGTTCATTATGGATAAAAGAGTACTTTGTTGACTACTTTTCTTGTCATACTTTGCCTGGATGTTTTCTGGAACATAATTAAGCAGAGAAAGAAAAATGTATGGTGGAATGCAGACCATCAGGCCCTCAGTGAGGACTGTACTTAGGTTGGTTGTTCTGACTGTAAAGATGTGTGCAGAATGTGATACTAGAGGGTAGTGTGCTGCTCAGGGGAGAAAGGTTATACAACATGTCAGAGATTTCAACTTCACTGCGGGGAAAGTGGAAATAGAAAGGTGTGCATTGTGCAGCCAGATTCAGGCAAAATCAACACATCAAAGTACAAGCCATGATAATCTTTTTCTGATGGAAGAGGAGAAAATGCAAAAGGAACATCTCCTACTACTTTGCTAAACATTGCATATTCCAACAGAGCATCCACAGCATGGATAAGAAGTAAATGTTGCACTACACAGAAGGCTGTTTCATAGGATCAATGACTCTTCTTGCTGTAGCTCAAGATGAATGGACTTTCCAACAAATAATAAGGCATATTTTTGTAATGGACACTAACTGTTAAAGATTATCTACACATAGGTGATGCTTAAAATTTAGTGATTTTACCTGCACTGAAAAGTATCTGTATGAACTGGATTTTTGCATTACAAATCTGAAGTCTTGAAAATTACAACAGAGAAGAGCAATTCTTATTGGATTAAAGATGGACTGATTCTAGAGTCTTCTCAGAAAGGTGCCTTTATTGCAGCAGGAAGAGAGCAAGACACTAAGGAAGAGTTTGAGAACACCTTCAGGATGAAAAAGAAGCTGTCAGTAAAGGATAGGGCTGAGAGTACACAACTGCTACATAATTTGCTGCAATGGAAAAACTGATTTTGCCTTAAAATGGGAACTCATAAAAGTTTTTGGATAGACTAGTCATGCTGAGAATTGTATTGGGGGTGACAGAAGTCAAATTGTTAGCATAACTGATGAACTTTGGTTCCTCAAAAGTACTGAAAATGCAAAAATGCTAGTTTCCCATTACCTGAAAGGAGAAAAATTTTGGGGGATGTAGCTGATATTTTCTATTCTAAATGCCACAGCAGGATTCTGGCAAGAACACTGAAAATACAAAGCACATGTTCGTGTACATCCAACACACTCTTTGGCAGACACAATATCTGCAAGCTATGATGTAGGCTGTGTTTAGTATTCCAGGTGTTTCAGTAGGAAAGTGAATTTTGTATGGTATGAAGTGTAATATGTCCCACACATCATCCTGACCTGAGGTGAAACAGCAGAAGGGCATTGTAACATCCTCAAGCAACTTAAGAGCTCATGTTGCTGGAGTAAAACTGAACAAAAAAGCAAATATAACATTTTTGTAGTGTAAAAAAAAGTGAGGAGAGTTATTAAAGCAGTAAGACATGATGACAAATCCCAAGATTTTCAGAAAACTAACCATTTTTCTGCTCCAAGAGATGAGGAAGCCACAGAGAGTTTGCTTGGACCAGCGTAGTGTATAGGAAAGTTTGCAACTACCTCATTTACTTGAAGTAGCAATTGTAGCTCTCAGGCACACAGAGTGTGACAGATCAAAAAGGCCTGCAATGGAAGAAGACTCAGAGAGGAGTAGTCAAGGGTGATGTGTTCATGAAGCTCAGAAAGGGATGTAAGAGAGGTCCAGAAGACACAGGGTGCAAGCTTTCAATGGCTAAAAGCTGAAGGAGTTAATGAAAGAGACTAAAGTCCTGGGATATTATAAGAGTAAATGCAAAAGCAAGTTGTCCGCAGATGCCTCTGAGGAGGGTATCAGTATGCCCTTTCTATACCACTGTGGGTGGAGTTAGAAATCAGTGGCTTGTATGTCACACACACCAACAAAAAAAGAGTGTCAGCATGTTCAAATAGAGAAGGCAGCTTTGGCCCCAGTTCACAGGTGTAAAATTTCACTTCTTTATTTATGGGAGGCCAGCGCTAGCTGAACTGACCATAAAACCTTCCTAACATTGCCAAGAGGGACCTGGTAACTCTCATACAGTTCAACAGACTTTTCTCTTTTAAGTACAAGAGTATAATTTGAAGAAAAATTTGGGAAAGAGTCAGTGATTTCAGAGTTATTTCAGAACATTAAATCAAAGTACAATGGAGTAGAACTCAGAAGTAGACAGCATGGATGATATTTGGTTTAAAATAAAATAAAATAAAAGCTAAAACATGGTAGGTCTCAAATGATACATAGACTTTGAGCTACATCTGCAGATACTCTTCAAACTACTAATTGAGAATGGTTAGACCAGCCCCTACCTCAGTTTCAGGGTAAGATGGTGGAATTTTGTTTAAAGATGTGTGTTGAGTCCTAATGTACTACCAAAAAAAAATTCATGGTGTTTAAAAGTATAAAAGAACAGGAAAACATTTCCCACGGCAGAAGAATTGTTCCATGGGGAAAAGTAAGCACATGTTTATTTGTGCCATCTGAAAAAACACTATACACTTGTGTTCTGTACTCTAACAAATATAAGATATGCTTAGTGTATGCTATTTAAACAGCTGCCAAATCTAATTTTCTTTTTTCATGGCATTAATGATGCAGTGAGGTCTGATAAATTAATGCCAAACTGTGATCATGAGTTCAAGCATTTGCAAGTGAATTTGGGGTTTGGACATGAACTACTAATTAGTATTATTCCAAATATAACAGATAGATTGGAAATGGTGTCAAAATCTCTAAAGAAGAATGCTTAGTCAGACTCTGATCCATATTTAGCTCTGTTAAATTGCAGATTGTCAGCATGGCTTGACACCCTCTGAAGTTTTGCTGAGTAGAAAACTAAAGCCAAGGGTGGCCCAAACAATTAGAAGCTGGTGTCAGCAATACTAAAAACTTGCAAAATGGAAAAAAAAATATCAAAGGGTGGGGGAGAGGGAGAAGAAAGATGGGATGCATGATGTTGGAAACTGCCTCCACTTCTTGAAAATTATGTGGTAATCCATGACAATATGGTTCATCACAGGTCAACACCTGTGATGGGCCATGTCTGTGAGAGGACAGTAGTTCTCAAAGAGAGTGAGATATTGAGCACCAGGCAACAGCAGCAGCAGTCTGAGGTGCAGTAATCCTCAGATGCGCAGTAACCAGGAGAAAAGGGTTGACTGTCTTCTGAGATCAACATCACTGATCTCTTGGTTACATTTGTAGAGTCAAATGTGAATGCTAGAGACTTTGTAGCCCTAAGTGATCACTGCTAATCAGCTCAGCTAAGGTCAATTATAATGTTTTTACTTTTGCATTCTGTTAATTATGGACTTTAGGTCTTGTCAAGTAACGACTTGGAAGACAGGTTGTAGTGTTGGAAGGAAAAACTGTGCTTTTAAGACAGGGAGTCAAGGCTGTGCACTAAAAAAAGTACTGATTGTTGTCATGTACATTTCTTGAAAATGCACACAGAATAAAGGTCTTGCATGTGGTTCCTGGAGTAGTCCTTGAATCAGAGACTTGGATTCAACCATGAGACACAGCAATCCACAGAGGATAGCTAGATTTTGTAGATAGCTGCTGACACAGGCACTGCCACAGTGATCAATGACATGCAGCTTCACCAAGAACTAGGCCCCTGCTGGTTCCCAAAAAAGTAGTGAGGAGGAAGCCTTTCATTGCAGGATAGCAGCCACTAGGTGCCCATCCAAGAGAAATGTGGGACACCTCTGGGATGTAGCTAATTCTGTGGTTTGTTAAGCTTTAGAAACATCCAATGGCTCTTTCATCATGAAATTTTGTGCTCTTGAGCTTTTTCAGGCACTAAAATGAATTTTAAAGCCTGACACCTGCCAGCTGCAGCCACGATCCCTTCTGTATTCCCAGCCTGTGTTTTATGGGAAATTGCAGTGCACTGAAGCTTGGCCTCTTGCTGGTGGGTGCCTTGTGACTACTTTGCTCAAGGAAGTCCTGCCAACTATCATTCTTCTGATGTCTTCCAGTATCTCACAAGGAGCGTGTCCAGTAGCTGCAAAGACCACAAGAGAGAAACAGAGGGGCTGGACCAGGCACTTCAGAGGCAAATAGTAGAGTGGGAAGCACAGTAGAGTTTTACCATGAAAGCTGTGGAGAGAGAAGGTCAAAGTCTAGACATTTGGGAGCAAAGGTTCACTTTGAATAGAGAATGGGCCCTGGTGGCCCCTAAAATTACCATAAATGTCTGTTTACAGGAAGTGGTTGAATGGAACAGATCAAGTTAGGGTACCCAAGGGCCTTTAAAACTTGGAGAAATCCTGTGTTTATGAGGTAGAGGGGAATTGGTCAGAGCTGGGAACGTTGGAAAGTTGTTGGTGAGCGGGCTGCCTTCAGCCAACCACAGCTCTGGGAAAGCAGGGCTCAGTTGACACATGCCTCTACAGATGGCAACCCAGAGCAGTGTCCCCATTGCGGAGCACATACAATCCATGGTCAGCTTAATCTGCTTGCAAAATAAGTGGGAAAACATCCCCACAGGGGAAACATTATATATACTCACGAGTCTTGTTCCTGTTGCAGTCCGTGCTCCCTGAGCCGTTGAGCTTGTTCTCTTGAGCACACGGATAGCAGTGATCTAATACAAAAGGTCTTACCCAGTTGTTTGACTCTTTTCTCTCTTCAGCCATCATATGGCTAAATGAGACTGGGGAAAAGAAAGGAGGAGGGAAGAAGAAAAGCAAAGCAGAAGAAAAATGGGGCTCCCAATTACTGGCATGCACATCTCCATACAGACTGAGCAGCAAGGGCTCACAGTTAGCAAACTGCTCATTAGAGCCAAGGCATTAAGTCATTTCTCCAGGGAAGAATAAAACTTAACTCAGAGTTCAAAACTCTGCCAGAAAATGTAGGGCAGGGGGAGGAGAGGAGAAGTGGTTCAGAGAAAGAGAGTGAGAAGGAGGCATAGGAGAAAAAAAATCACCAAGTAGAGAAAATGAATGGATGGTGTATAAACTAGGAGAATGAAGAGGTTGAGGGGAAGGGAGGGAAACAATGACAAGCAGAAATGAGAGTAGTTGAGCTGTGGGATAACTACAGTGTTATAATACCCAATAATTTCTCAGACCACATTCTTTCTAAGCTTTGGTGTAAACAGTTAAACAGGGAGCAGTGTCTGCCCTGATGGAGAAAACAGCAAGTACTTGAGTTTTTGGCTACAGGATCTGTCAGCGCCCTGGACTTAGTCTCAGCCTTGACTGCTAGCTCAGGGCTCCAAAGCAATGTTTCAATGCAGTAAAGCAATGAAGACATGTACAGCCCTGATTTGCCCTGGGACACATCACAGACTTGCCTTTCTGGTAACTCTTTCTCCCTGTGGGAAGCTCAGTGGTCCACATAGCGGCCCTACAGCACCAGATTCCCTGCTCTGCTTAGGCTTTCTTTACACTTTCAGTTGTTTTTCTATTAAGAGACACAAAGGGATAACTTAGTGGAGATTCAGGTGTTTTGCCTTTCACTACAACCTCTATCTGGCAATCCCAGAGCATTCTTGAGGGGTGAAACCACATAACTAGAGATGACCATGGTGACTACATTAAAGTTGGGGCTGTATGGATAGGCGATGTGTGCCGCCCACCATCACCTAGCTTATGCAGTTAAAACTGGAATAAGGCTTCTTGCCTTGCTCTTATCAGAAGCAAGAAAAACTTTCGATCTGGAGTAAATGTGTGTTCCAAGTGGGACCTGCAAAGCCCATGTGGGTGGTGATTATGTTATTGTATCTGGGCCCTCTGGGACATGCCCCCATGCATGGGTTAACAGGAAAGGGATTGTTTTGCAAAGCCAGCAGAATACAGAAGAGGCTATAAATCAGTACATGGATACAGAGAATTTTATTCTTAGGAGCCCAGCCAAGGGGAAATATTCTCTCCAAAGGGGAATGGGTATTTGTGACTGAAAAATTTTCATCTTAGGCTTTTTTAAGGTCTCCAGCTTTGGAGATTTTCAAAACAGAGCTGGACAAAGCTTTGAGCAATCTGATCTACCTTTGCACTCATGCTGCTGTTTATTGTCTACTCCAGAGAGCTGGCAAACCAACCCTTTGGGCCTTTCTGTGCGGACAATGTTAGATTGTTATGGCTCAAGTCACTAGTAAAGGTAATTTCAACTAACCTGCCAGTTTTACATTGCATCAGGTTGGATCTGTTTAATGTTATGCCAGCTGAGCTCTGTTGAAAGTTTGATTGAAGGAAATGGTTGAATGATAATGTGTTCAGCTGCTTCAACTGTCTCCTAAAGATGCCTGTCTGCTTGGCCAACCAGTGGTTGAGGCACCATCCCTCGAAGTATTTAAAAGATGTGTAGATGTGGCACTTACAGTCACAGTTTAGTGGTAGACTTGGCAGTGTCAGGTTTATGGTTAGACTCGATTACCTTGAAGTTCTTTTCCAATCTGAATGATTCTATGATTGTGACTCTTTCTGTTACCTAAAGGAAGTCTAGGAAATGTCAGTGTATTCTGAATGAGTAGTGTTTCTGAGTGGGGAAATCAGAATTTAGGTGATGGCAATTATGCAATTTAAAAATAATTTGTTATAGATTTCAAAAGAAACTCAGTATTTTACATTGTGCTTAACTACTAATAAGCTCTGGCAGAGTCTGAGGTCTGCATTTGTGTGAGGTTTGCGCTTTATTCTTATGTTAAAGATGATTCGCATTTAATACGCATCTGGAAGTACAGCAAGACATTAAGCTGGTATGGATGTTTTAAATTAATATTCCATGGAAAATACTGGTAAACAATAGTAATACTAAAAAAGGAACTGCTATGAGAAATTCCTAACTTAAAGAAGTTATTAAAGTTGTATAGGATTTTCCATCTGCTGATCAGCCAGCACATGATTTTGCCTCAAGTTGTTGTCAAGCTAAGCAGCCTATAATTCCCTGCCACATATACTCTTCAAGCATTCGCACACCACTAATATTTTCCAGTTCACTGGAGTTTCTTTGTCCTTTGAAGATGCATTAAAAGTTATAATAGCATCCAACAATGCTGTTGAACCTGTAGTGGAGATCTCGTCCTAACTCCTGATTGTACTGTAGTAACTATGAGGGGTTATTTTTTCCTGTGTACATCAAAATGATTCTCAAACCACTGTAACCCAGACCAGACGTATAAACCTTAAACACCAGTGATCTCAGTTTTGTGTAATCGTTGGACTCACCCTTTTGGCTCATATTGCAACCACCTTATGGAGTATTCTCTTTTTTTTCTGTGTGCAGTATGAGATCATTACATGTAAACAGGTTCAGGATGAGCAGCAAGACTCCCAGAAGTCTTCCATGCTCCAAAGGGAGGCAGATGCAATACACAGAGCTTGAACTGTCCTTATCTTAAAATGTGGAATCAACAGGTTTGTTTCTGGAGACTCTCCCTCTGGACACCAGAAGAGTCAAACGACATGCAATTGGAAAAGGGTAAAGACTTGCAACCTCATTTTAATTCCAGATGTAGGAGAGATTTACAGGCAGACCTAGGAAGAAGGAAACTAACGCTAGTCTTACAGACTCATCCACTTCAACAAACTAGATAAAAAACAAAGTAGAAAGAAAAGGAGGTCTGAGCAACTTCAATGTATGTATATTTTTCATTGGCAAAAGCCACCTTTTCTTAGGGCAGTCCAGGCTTCTGGGGACCCTGTTAGGAGCTCAGAATGCTCACAGCACACATGAGGCAATGGAAAACCAGCAGGCAGGGACTAGAAATGGCTGAACTTTATTTTTCCAAAGTGAAGATCTTTGGTGGGCTGCAGATTACATTGGAAATCAGACTCTACACCCCAGGATCCTGCAGCTGTCCCTCTCCCCTCTAATTTTTCTCTGTCAGATTCAGAGCTATAATTAAACACAAGGTCTTAGTGATACTATGTGAATGCCTGTGTGTGTGTGTTTGTGTGTGTGTGTGAGTGCGCGCTTGGGCTTACTCACCCCAGTGGGCATAATCCTCTACAGAAGATTGACAGGTTCACATGGAGAGAAACTTTTTAACTAATTCGCTTCTAACTGCTCCTTTCGCTCTCCCCTTTACTGCTCTCTTCTCTCCAGGCTGCAAAGGTTATTGTGATACTCGGTGGATCGTGACAGCTGGTGCCTCTGCTCTGCCACAGCTGGGCTGAGGTACCACTCAAGGCATCTTGGTGCAGTTCCCACCCAGGGTGTCCCTCATTGCTCCCACAACGTTCATCGTAGCTGTTCGGGAAATACATTCTCAGGGGCAGCAAAGAGCTCTAAAGTTCAGATGCTGCTACAGAAGGAGATGGAATAAATTTCTCATCTTTTGTCTGATGCACTCAAAGCCCAAGCTACACTACAGTCAGGTCTGTGGAGCTTCTGAACATGCCTGTGAACACTGCCAGTGAGACAGGGCTCAGCTGCAATGTGTTCACAAATGTTTTGTTTCTTTTTGTAGTTGGGTTAAAAAAACTTTGGAGGAGATCTTTGCTAAAGCATTGGCAACGTATCAGTGCCTCCATCCAGATGCATGGTACTGTCTGCTAGGCTTTGTTCCTGCTTCACACAAACCCCTGTCAATAGCATCTCTGTATTGGACCAGCAGTGATCATCTCAGTCCACATCCATGAACTCCTTTGAGTTAGCAATGGTAGAGATACCCAGCCAAGGTGCTTATTGATGAGCTTCTATCTCTGACTGAGCTGTGTTTCTCTGGGTAGGTCCCTGTTATGGGTTTGAGGGGAGGGGAGTGGTCTTGGGGTTTCGGGTCTCGGAGTTTTTGGAGGGTTAAAGAGGGAAGGGAAGGGTATTTGGGAGGGTGTTTTGGGATGGTCCACTCACTTGCCATGTTTTAAAACTGTGTTTGTCAGAACCTGAAGGAAGGACCAAGATTGCAGTGTCCATGGAGTGGCTGGGCTCTTCCCCCCTTCCCCCACCACCCAGTTTCATGCAGGGGGACAGCGGTGGAGAACCCACGGGAGTGGAGCCATCGCTCCCAGAGCGGCGGATCCCTCCTCCCGGGGGTTCTCCCTGTCCTCCTGCCACCTGGGTCACATGGTGGGGCGGCAGCGGCTCCCACCTCACGGTGGAGGGATGGGCACAGAGCCAGGGGCGCAAAGCTGCTTCTGCCATTTTTACTGCTTTTCCCAGCAGTTCGGGTGGCGGCGGCAGCCCTGGCTCGCGGCGGTGGAGGGACACACTGAGCGGAACCGGCGTCCCGGCGTGCACACTTGCGGCTCCAGATGGAGTCGGTGGTGCCGGTGGCGGGTGGCGGTGGGGCCCAGGTCCTGTGCGGAGGGTTGCCATGGGCAGTCCTGAGGGTGCCCCAGGCACAAGTTTTTCGGTGGGAACCGCCATTTTGCCTGGAGTGAAGATCCGGGAAAGAAGGCAGAGCTCAGCGCCACCATCCAACCAGAAGACAGCTTGGCGAAGAAGAAGACACCAACTCGCGTGGGGCTTCCAGGGCATAAAAGCCGGGGACACGGAAATCTGGCCTCTCCTCTCGGCTGTCTGTTGAGCTGAGAGGATCGTGGCTCCCCCTCTCTCAGCTCCTGGACTGCGCAGCTGGCTTCCAATCACCTCCATCGGGACAGGCAGCAGCACGGGGCCATCAGAGCCAAGCCAGCCTAATCGCAAGTGCTAGTTTCCCTGTGAGTGTCCCTGGGAGGGGGGTGCTTTTCACCGTTTTGTATTTTGCAGAGAGTTCGAGAGCCAGGAGTGTTCCAGCAGAGAGGTGGCTTCCCTTTTCCTTCCACTGTTTTCCAGCCAGCCAGCTGGCCTTGAGAAACAGTTTGTTTTTATTGTTTTTTTGCGTGACAACTGTCGGGTTTTATATCTGTGTATTTTTTCTGGGGTCCCATAAGGTTGTTTTTGCTGGTTGTGCCCCTAGACAACAAACTGTTACCTGCTGTTGTATCTGTTCAGTTTTTCCATCATCATTGCTGTTGTGCCCTTCTAGTGAAATAGTGGTTCAAACCACCACAGTCCCTCAATATTTTCCTGGGATCAAATAATATTGGATTAGAACATGTTTGAGATAAAAGGGTCTGACTTGGCAGTGACTTACCAAGACCTTGAAGTAGGCAGGGGAAAAAATATCTAAAGGCCAAAGCACACTTCTCTCTCTCACATGAACTACAATCTGAGGCAACACGTTATATCTTCCATATTCCTTATCTCATCAATTCCACTAAAGTCACTCAGTGTTCAAACACTGAAAGGAAAAGGGAGAACATGATTTGGCACAAAAATAGAAAATATACAGAATTTTTTAAAATAAAACTTCAGAGTATTTCAAATTAAAGTGTCCACAAAAATTATAGGAAGATACCCTACATTTTGTTTTAGGAAGGAAGAGGTGGCTTATATCATGCCAGTTTAAACTGGTTTAAACAAGTGCTTGCATGGATCTGGCTTTGGTTGATGTGTGAACTATCAGGAGAAGAGGAAATCATAGCTCATAACAGGACTGTCTTAGCGGTCCTATAGGAAAGGAAAAACTTCAGAGAAGTCTGTAATGACATCACTTGATGATCCAGTACATGATAACACAGAGGATTCTTCTTGTATTAACCTGTCCACAAACTGATAAACACTGCAGCCCAGTTTCATCTGTGGAAAAATGAGGCACAGTGAGTACATCTGTGATACAGCTTGAATTGTCATTAATTTTAATAGTATTACACTGAGCTACTGCTGCTGCTCTAGTGTGTATTACTCTCAACTGATAATACTGGATCAGGAGTGATTGCTTACATGGGTTGGTTGATTTTAAATCCCACCTTTGCCTATTTTTTTTATTATATTGCCTATATTACCATTGTAATATGCATTATGCCCAGGGCTATGCTACCCTGGAACCTGCTGCTGGGTCCTTTATCTGTCTTTGCTGTTGTGGCAACAGGTATAAAACACTTGTAGACAGAAAGAGTTCAGGTCTGGAGACCATGATTTTTCAGGCTACATAAAACTTCTTTGAACTAAAGCTCCCTGCCCCCGGAAAGCCAGAGAATGACTTAAAATAGCTTGGTGTCTCTGGTAAGGTAAAACCCTAGGATTTTATTTATTTGGGGTTTTTTGTTTTGTTTTGGCTGGGGTTTCTTTTTTGGTTAAGGTTTAAATTTAAATGAAAAATATGCATGCCTAATCCAATCTAATCTATATGGGTTCTTGTATCCCATTAATCTTTGACTTGTATTAGCACCTTGCACTGTCATCTCTGCTGCTGCACAAAGCTGCTGAGACCACCATCTCATCACAAGCATTCTGATGAATTGTCACTAGATTTTTTATGAGCAACAGAACAGCTAAGAAGCCAAAATCATTTCCCATTGCAAGGCTTTAAAGGAATGATGCAGATGAGAATTCCTGTAAGCCAGTGGTCTCGAGCATGAGCGTCACACCACAAAAACATGCTGTATAACGCTTATTTCTCACAAGTTTTCACAACATTGCTTCACCTAAAAACAGTGTTGTTTTCTTTCAAAACAAGGTGATTTTCAATTGACAGCTCCATTTTGTATTTTAAACCTTATTTAAGAGTACATATTTTAAAACAATTTTATCAAAAGCAGCCAAATAAATTTTAAAAAGTGTTGAAATAATCTAGGACATATAGGGAACACATGGTTCAATGTCTCCCCACAGATTGACTGGGAAAATAACAGGGTTGAACTTCTTGAAAGACCAGCTCAAGATGTAATCTAGGTAATCTCAATTGTTTAATTAAATGCTTCAAGACACCTCTATATGTTTAAAATTTTATAAAGTCAGCATTCAGGTCAGAGCCCACCTAGTGGAGATAGATTGCCCCCCCCAATCTAAACTAACTCTCTCAGTTTCAGTTTACATTTTTCACCTCAACTAATTAGGAAATTTAAGTTGTTATTATGAACCGTTGCTGAAAGGTGGATACACTTCAGTGGGACATGAAGATCTTGCCTTTTTTAGTTATATTTATTTTCCACAAGGTCTAAGGTAGACTCCTTCAGGTCTTGCAATTGTGAATATTTGTACCACATACCTTCTTCAAAACACCTTTTCTTCACTGTTCAGGGCACTAACCCACATGCACACACTCAGTTCTCTGCAGCCCAGTTACTGGGAACATGAGACAGTTGGATCAGTCATTGCAGATCAGTGAGAAAAATTTTATGATCTGAGATGTGCTTGGACAAAGCCATCCATAGAATGATTTCAGATAAGAACAAAATTAGTGGAAATCCCAGTCTATCTGCAGACAATTTAGAAATAGAAATAATTTTTTAAATTAATTAGTTTGACTAGCTTTAATCACAGAAATAGCATGAAGGCATGAATCAGTACAAAGCAGAAGAGCACATTACCTTAAAGTATGATTAAGCATGTGACTACATTTGTCATCTTTACGTAGATGTCCCAAAAATATCAAAGGAGGAATAAACGAACACGACAACCATTTAAGTCTTACATGAAATTGTAGGGTCCAGTTGTCATTAAATATACTATGGTGTTTTGAGTTGAAATGTTTAAACTGTATTCTTAGTATAGCTGGCAATCGGGTTAGAGCTGATAGGAGTTTTCTTGACATTTAAATCCAGCAATTACAGCTCATTTAGCTACACTATCAATATTGAGAGGCATTCAGTGGGTAAGTTACAGTTTTGGGTGGGCAGGTTACAGGTGTGTCTCGTAGGTATTGAAGTTTCATACAGAAGGTCACTTTGGATGTGACTTTGAAAAATCTTCCCATGAAGGACAGATGTATCAGGCCATTTAAAAACAGTGAAGGGTTAAAAACTGTCCCCTTGAGCTTATTTCTGATATTGGTACAGGGTTGAAAACAGCAGCTCGCTGATTGATGGGTTCACATGGGGCGACCTTCGCATTAGCAACGCAACTCTGGTTGCTGGGTAAACATGGGCAGATGGTTCCAGCTCCAGTGATTTTCAGCAGTGACGGATGGTGAAGATATTTCTGATCCACATCACACTCTGCAGATCCCATGAAAATTACTTGGCACAGTGTAGAAAGTATTAGATTCGGGTGACAAATAATTACTGATATCAGCTGAGGCTTCTTCAGAAAGGTTATGCTGCAAATAACAGGCGTTTACATAACTTTGTTTTCATGAAGTGATAGAAAGACATACACATACTATTTGCTTATTTATTTGAGAAAATGTAAGCCAGCTACTGGCTGGTAAAAACTGCTCCTTGGGAATATATACCCAAATAATTGTATTTGAGCACTGCATAGGGTTCAGGGTGGTTTTGGAGGGGTTTAGTTTGTTTCTTTAAAGCATGCATATTTTTTCATGTTACTATAGTGGATGTTATATGTATTTTTTTCAGTGGCAAGAATTCTGCCAAGACATTTACTCAGAGCTACTGTGGTTTTGTGAGTCTTTGCTTTTCAAACACTTCAGTTCAAAAGTTCTTGACTTTCATTTCTTCTATTTTCATGAGTCTATTGCTTCAGCAGCAAAAGCAGCATTTTAAGCACTCAATAAATATTCTTTTGAGCTTTGGTCTTTTGCTTTCAAGAAGTAGCTTGTTTGTATATAAAAATGATCATGGCAGGCATGTGTTGAGAAGGCTCCAAATGCTTTATGCCTATCTTTAGCTGATAGGTGTCCCTTCCTCAGGATAACATCCTCAAAATGTGTAGTGTGTGAGTGCATGTGTTCCTGTAGTGAGTTAAAATAACTGTTTGCACCTTCTGTGCTGCATGTTACCATTCCTGACAGGATAATCTGGTGTGGTTGTATTTGATAGGACATCAATAACAAGCCTAGAAGCTGGCAAGTGTCATCTCCCCAAGATGGAGTGTCTTGTTTCTCTGCTTGTGTTGTGCTGTAAAGCTTCTGTCACTATTTAAACCTTCTTCACTAGAGATAGTAGAATTTCCAGGTGGCCCAAAGTTCTCTTGTCTCTATGGTGAAGCCATTCTCCTGATTTACACTGAAAAGAAACACAAATGAACAGAAGTAATGACCATAATGCAAGTTTATGGAATAGCTGAGGAAAATAATTCTTCATATAACATCAGCAATGAGCAAAGAAACTTTCTTCCATTTTTTTTCTGTCCTTCTGGAGTGGGTTATCTTTCTCCCTAGGCTTTAATCAGACTTTCCCATTTATGCAGAACTTTGCTGTACTGGTTTGTGGGGGCTGGGATTGTGGAAGTTCAAAGGGGGGCAGGGGGCTTGGGGGTGTTCTTGGATTTTGGGAGGGGGAAGAACGTAAGTAACCCCACTTATCTGAATTAAAATTCAATTTTCTTCAAAAGCTGTTTCGGGAAGGGAGGTTGCCCCGGCCGGGACCGGGGGGAGGGGAGGGGCCGGAGAGGGGCCGGGACCGGGACCAGGGCCGGGGCCAGGCGGTGGCTCCGTGCCCTCCAGGCTCCTGGCAGCGGGGGGGAGGCCGGCCGGGACAGAGCAGGGCCTGCGCCAGCCCCGGTGCCCCCGAGGCCGGGGCCGGGCAGCAACGGCTCCTCGTTTCCTGGGGCCGCTCCCCCGCCACCCGCAGCCAGGGCTGGGCGGCAGCTCATCGCCCCGGGCTCCTGGGAGCACGGGGGTCGATCGCTGGCCGTCGCTGCGCTTGGCCCCGGGGCCGTCTTGTGCAGTGTGCGTAGCCCCTCGGTCCCAGAGCCCAGACAGCTTCTGTTCCTGCCCATTGTCCCCCTTCCCTGCGAAGTGTGCGGCCGGGACCGTCCCTTCCCGCATGGGCACGGTGGCTTCCCGGGGCGAGCAGCGGCCTGGGGGCACGGCCACGGGAAGCCCTAGCGTCCTTCCAGGGTGGCGGCAGCTCCTCACCTCCACCCTGGAGCGCGGGCAGCAGCACACAGCCCCGGGCCAGCTGTGGCCGGGAATTTCAGCACCACGGCTGCTAACGGTGATAACAGGGCTGGCCCTGGCACCGTGTTGGCGCTGTGGCAGCTCTGAGGTGCTGCCACCATGAAAACAAAGATGG
>VXBA01003615.1:1185063-1320690 GCA_013399895.1 Serilophus lunatus | reverse complement strand
CTCCCTCCCTCCCATCCATCCATCCATCCATCCATCCATCCATCCATCCATCCATCCATCCATCCATCCATCCATCCATCAAGATAGCCTAAAGAAAAGAGTTTCCCTCTGATGGTCACTACATGTGGGTGCATTCTTGTCTTCTGCAAAATGCATACCTTGCTGCCAAGAGTATAAGCTGCTTTTGCCCAGTTGACCTTGAAGGCAGACAGTGCTGCAGAGGTGCAATACCAGACTGCAGTTGTCCCTGTGTGCCCTTTTCAATGGTATTATGGAATTTCTTAAAAGTTAGTGCTGAGCCCCTGAAACTGGCTTAGTCTTCTTTCAGCAAAACATGCTTTTATCTTGGCCCCCTATGTCTTTGGTGTTTTCTCTTTTTTTCCTATGGCACTTCTCTCATCAGTGAACTTTACTGCAATTGATTTTGAGCCATTTCCATCACGGCCACACCCTTGTCTACAACAGGCAGGGATCTAGATGAGTAATACCAGTAGTAGGAGTTCAGGAAACAAATGCAGGGTAGAGCTCACTGCAGACACTAGGCATGTTGGACTGTAGTGCACCAGGACCTCCTACACTTGATCATGCGGAGGTACAAGATGGGAAAAGAGCTTCAAATGAAGCTTCATGCGTATCCACGCTGGTTGGGAAGGGGTGGTTGGGACACATGTCCTTGTGTAGCGAAGCGCTTGGAGCAATGATGTGCAATGGCAACTGTTATGCAGAGGTTTCCAGACACACATCTCCTTTCCAGAACTCACAAAACAGCCAGAATGGATGGTGTCCTTTCTCCATTCCCAGTGCAGGATATTTGTTAATCATAGGCAGATGAAGTGTGAGGCAATTTTTTCCTAGTTTTATCTATATAATTGACAATATTTCCTTTAAAATGGCAAGCTGAAGATGGGGACATATTTATTGAGTTCTATGAACTTTAACAATGAGTTCTTTAATACAGACCCAGGGTATTGTGTGCTCCCAAGAATAAATCCTGATGTTTGGAAAGGGCGTATCAAACATTGATGATGCTGTTTGAAGCTGGCTTTTTAGAATGAATGATGGCAGTCAGGGCTGTGTGTCAGGGGCACTCTGGTTTCAGAAAGCTGTTTGTAGTCTGGAACATTCAGCTGAGTTTTGTTTAGTGTCATCTAGTCAGAATAGTCAGAAAAGCAGTGTGATGCCAGAGGGTAGTCATAACCAAAACGATTCCAGCTGTCAACACACTGGAGACACTTTTAATTTTGTGGGCCTTGAGCTAAAGGCCAGTGTGAGTGGCTGACTCAGTGGTGCTTGTAGTTCCCCATATCTGATGCTGAAGGAGGGTGTGGTGTCACTGGAACTATGTGCTCAGCAGAGTCAGCGTGGCCATGCCAGCACTGTATTGGGGGAGTCAGAGCAGTGCAGGAACAGAGATGCAGGTAACTCTCAGGGCTGAGGCTGCATTATCTTGTGGAGCCTAGTGCTGCTCTGCTAATTACAAGGCTCCATCCAGTAGTGTTGCATCACCACCACCCCTGAAAATTTAAACTTAGCTGTAATTCCCTGTCACATGCAAAGCTCTTTTCCATATGATCAGATCAACTGCTACTGTGCAGCATGTATGGATTGCTTATCTTTCCTTTTCATAGTATGAATTATGTGCGTGTGCATGTGTGAGAGTAGCGTGCACTGTCTAGGGAACCAACCTAGGCAATTATGTCATTTACAGATCTTTTCCTCTGTGAAGGCACTGCAGCACCTCCAGATGAGAGATGGCACAGAATTCAAGCCCATTATATAAATTAATGGTCTGTAAGGGAGTTGGACTCCAACAGATCCTTATGGGTCCCTTCCAACTGAAGATATTCTATGATTCTGTTCAGGGCTTAAAATATTGTAGATACCATACATTTAACAACCAATAGCGTAAGAACTACAACAGCAAAAAATCAGGATGTGGAGAAGGCACCATTAGTTAGACTATAGTGGACCACAATGATCTGGTGCCACAAGCCAGAATGAACCAACAATTACGTGTTGCCATTGAAAACCTACTGTTGTTAAACACTAAAGTGATGCTCAGATGTATTAGCATCTAGAGACATTCCACAAAACTGGAATTTTGTGGAAATTGGAAAATACGAGTTTTCAGTCAATTTTACATCTTCTGTGTTTCTCATTTTGATCAAATGCAAGTAAAATAATTGGAGTCATGGAAGACAGAAAAATCCCTGCCTGACAAGTTCAATAAAGATATATTTTCCTTGTTCTTCCTTCTAGGAACCCTACTAGACAAATTCACAACAGAAATGTTTTACAAATATACTATGTACTGTTGGTGCAAATATAATTTCTTACTGAAAGAAATGAAAAAATTTCAATAAATACAACTAATTCACATAAAATCCCTTTTTCTCCTTGCGATGAAAATAAGCTATTTATCCTCATATTTCCACCTAAACAGTTTCTAGTCAATGAGCTGCCAGTAACCTCAAGCTGCCATCCTGGTGGGTTAAGTACTGCTTGGTGTATTTTAAATACTAGCAGTAGGTTTAGTCTGCCTTGCTTTGGCTAAACATTTGTCTGTGTTTTAGTAAGAAAAATTCAAACCATGTTTCTGAGCAAAGCCTGCCTTTTTCCTTTTCCCTTATTCTATCTATTGCTATTACCCAGAGCTTTTATGAAATTTTTAAGCTGTTGAGTGAATTAAAGGCCTGGAGCCATCAGACAGAAGCTTTGAGTGGAAGTTGAGCTTTCATGCAGCAAAAATGGTCTTGCATGATAAGATCGATATTGCACTCCAGACTTCCTTGCACTTACAGTTTCTGACTTCTTCAGTCTTCAAGGAGTAAATGAGAATCACATAATGCTGAGTACTGTGTAGAAGCTTACTGGTTTTGGCAGAAGGTTTTGAATGGTAAAAATTTTGAATGGTAAAAATTTGTATGATGCACTCTTTCCCTTTAGTCACGATGGGGAGGGTACAGCTGACCAGATGTGGACACCTTCCTCAGAGCTAGATGTCTAAAATAAGTGAAAACAGCTCAGATCCTAAAAGTGTTTACTTCTCTTTGTGACTCTCAAGAGCACCCAGGGCAACTCACTGAGTCATAAACTGCTTCCTTGCAGACACCTGAAATTAGACACGCGGAATCCTACCCTAACAATTTGATCCAACCACCTTTGAGGTTAGCCCCAGGCCACACCACTGGGTATTGTATTGATCTTTAAAGGCATTTGATGTGGAAGCCAGGGCAGAGACTGTCAGTCAGATAAATGCAGGTAAAGGAATATTACTGAATTCAACTGATGCCATGAAAAACTGTTGCAGCCGGTTAGCAGTGCTGTGCACATCTGTGACTCTGAGACTGCTTACACAATGAAATGATCTCCCCTAAGCAGGCAGATGGAGGCTGACACCTAAGTCATGACCATGCTGAGAATAACATGGGTGCTGTTGGAGATGGAACAAAAACACATCACCCTGTCAAATTTACCCAGTGAGCTTCCTTAAAACCACAGTCTCTTTTCAACAACTCAACTCTCCAGCTGGGAGATAAAAATTCTTGAGCTTTTGTGTCTCTCAGGGATTCCCTTGTGTTGTATTTGATCTTTTCTTCACTCTCTTACCCAAAACCCATAGCAATCACAGTAGTGGCTATGCATATGACATGTTTTGATTCTGCTTGCAACCACTTCACGGTATGGTTAGCACTAATCATGGCCTTTCCTTGCCGCAACAGAGTGGGTTCTCAGAAGTCGAAGTGGCAACTGGACACCGTATCTGCTAGGCATGAGCTTGGATCATGTCTCCAAACATGATTAATAGTTGTCTGATAGCAGAAAAAGTCCACAGCAGTTTGCTCCTCTTTTCCGTAAGTGAATGTCTTCTAGCCTGTCTTCTTCCCACCAGTATGTAGCAGGAAACCCCTGAATGCAGTCTGACTGACAATGGTCTACTGATGGACCAGCTAAGCAAACAGAAATGCCACCTTAGCCACTGCAATCAAATGACCAGTTGCATCCTTTCAGTCTTCTTCTCAAAACAACCAGGCCCTTTGGTTTGGCAGGCTTGTTTGCCGGAGGGGAAATAGAGTGTCTAAAGTATGATATTCTTATCTTTCTTTAAAAGCTTTTATGGCTGTGGTGATGAATGTTGTTATTCACTCCTGCTCATGCCACCACTGAGCACGAACTGGAAGTGAAAATGAAGAAGACGGACTAGTAGCTGCAATGGTAATTCAGCTTCTCAAGTGGAGATAGCCATGAAACTTGGGAGAGTCTGAGAATCTCTAGGAGGCAGCATTTGCACAGTACTATAATGAGAGAAAGAAGATGTGCACACATTTTCCTATGCCTGTCTCAATATGCCCTGATCTCTGATAACTTCCTTCTCCTTCCAGTGTGTGTAGCATGAAAGCGCATGGAAGAAAATTCCCACTGTTGAAATTCTCCAGGAGGAATGACTTTACAGGCTGTAAAATATTACTTGTGCTCTGGAAGCAATTTCTAATAAAGCTGAATGTTTTTAGCAGCTAAAATCAAATTTGTCTTTAGTATCCTTTCCATCTTAGAAATAGGCTTGAATAAATTATTCACACAAGAAAACTTGCTCGTTTGGAATTGCTGAGTTCTTCAGTAACCTTCCTTGGACAGTAAGTGACTAACAATGAATTACAGTTATCATAACACAACACTGTCAGCTGGTCTAGGGTGATCTTAAAATACAGAAAGGGGGCAGATACATGTGTCTTGGAGCAGTGTTTCTTGTGACAGTACAGTACAATGATGTTTATGTTTCATTTCTATTCAAAACCTCTTGTGGACTTGTTGCTCATTGAGCATGGCTAGTGTTCCCTTCATTTAGCTTTCAAGCTATAGTGGAAACGAGAGCATTTGCAATGAAAAGTGTTTGGAGCTAACAAAACTCCAGGGAATGGGACACCCATCAGAGAGGTGTCATGCAGGATAGCTTTCTGTCAGATTTAGTGAAGTGGCTTTGCTGAAGAGTTAGGAATCAGCCCAGAACAACTGTGTGGATCTGTATGGGGTGGGGTGGTGGAAGCGGGATGGAGCCAACTGAAGGTAACAGCAAAGTTGTTGCTTTTCTTGTCCATACAGGATGGACTAAGTCTGTCTGCACAGGGGACATTTGCTCAACTCTTGCTATGGCTGACAATCATCTGGACCACACCAAAACCAGTGGCTCCGAACTCTTATCCTGGGTAGGCAAAGGGCAGATGTTCAAATGCTTGGATGTCACAGGGGTTTTCTTCATGGTGCTATAACACTGCATCCTCTTGTGCAAGGAGGTAGAGCCAGAGCATTACTGAGAGGAGCCTGGACATGTCCTTACTATCCATCAGGGCTGCAAACATCCCCTGTACTGATGCTGGAGAAGCCTTATGTTGGAATAGATCACAAGCTTTAGTCTGATGTGCCTCAAGCTCTTTGAATCTTTCACAAGTCCTCAAAGCCTTTTCTCTTGCTCAGCTGACATTTTTGTGAAGTTCGCTGTCATTTAATCTCAGCTACCCATGTTGCCATTTAAATCAGTCATCGCCAAGCTGTTGTGGCCCTCCAGATCAATTACTTTCCTCCCAGCTTAGACCATTCTTGCAAATTATTACCACCTCCTATAAATATGGCTGTGAGGTTGCAAAGTGTCAGTTCTCCTTAGAAAGATGATTTATTTAAATAAGCAGAGAAAGAAGATTTGGACTATTTTTAGGCTTCTTTCTATGATGCTATACAAAGATTTTCTCACCATATTTTCATGTTCAGCTATGCTGTCTCTGACTTTTCACAGTGGAAGAGGCATCCGTAACAGTGCTCCCATATGGCTCTCAGCAAATTTCTTTCACTGTTCAGTTTTGTAATTATTAATTTATTCTTTATCTTGTCTTCTGCAGTAAAACCAAGAGACCTCTCACAAGAGTGGGGTTGCCTCAGAGAAGTGTGATATCTAAATGACATTGACAATAAAGAGTTTACAGTAGGTTTTCATTCACTTCAACTGAAGCATCATTGAAAAACCCAGCTACCAGATTCGACTGACCCAGAATGAAAACTGCAAAATGTTATCTTGAATAGGGAAGACTATTTGAATAGAAGAGCTTCTTATCAGAAAACTAAAATTTTTTGCAGGGCTAGAGCTACTTTGAATGAAAAAAATCTTTATCTGAAAGAAGGGGTTTTTTCCATTCTAGAATGAGGCTGGCCTGACCTAGAATTGCTAAGGGCTCGACAGACAGGGTATTAATATTTAAAGGAGAAGAGTTAGGCCCATATGTCAAAGTTAGACTTTTGACTTAGTTTTGAGCCCCTCACGTGCTGAGTGAATGATCCTAGCATATTGTTGCCAGCGATTCCATCTACAATCTCTGTCCTTTTGTAGACAATTTTAAAAGGTTTTAGGCAAGTCTTAGTGTAAAAAGCATAACTTTTGTTAAAAGCAAAAAATATGGGCAAGGTGGAAAAGCTATCTGCATCCCAAAGGTTCCTGCTATTGCCATTTACCAGGACAGAGGTGAAGTACAAAAAGGTTCAATGACTTTTCCTAGATTATTGAAGGAGTCGGCAGCAAATTAGTCTGGGGCACCTCATAGCTGAAGTCCTTTTCCAGATGTAAAACGATTTACTTCTTCATTTTAGTTCGGATCCCAGGAATTACAAGCCTGATTTCTGTCCTTCCTAGAAGTCAACAGGACTTTCGTGTGGACTGAACAAAGCCAAGTCACAGGAAACTGTGTGTAACCTTATTCCTTATTCCTTGCGAAGCCTCTCACCTTCCTGTGGAGCCAAGACATTGTACTTCTGCACAGGAAGCTAAGGACAAGAAGTTCCTGCTTGCTTCTTTTGGAACCCTAAAAATAAGACTTCTAATATGTATCAGCATTAATTAAATTTTGATGTTCCTCCCCCATAGGGTTATCAACATAGTTTACAAAGTGTCATCTTTTAGCAACTGCTTAGGCGTTGGCTGTTTCCCATCTCATCCCCTCTGACACATTTACATGTTCTCCTTATACAAACACACAGACAAAACCCCTCTCTGGTGTGTCTAGAATATTTTCAACCAAAGAGAAAAAAAAAAATCCCTCGCCAAGTTGTTCAGTAGCTGGAAATGACTTGTCACATCCACGGACCAGTAATTCTTTATTTTTAAATGACTAACCATGCTATGATTAATGGCTCACATAAAGAGGCTCAAAATAAGTCTGGCACAAATGTAGGGAAGGAGGAGGGTAAATGGGATAAGGATTGGATGGGTCTGCAGCAGGACATTGGCAGCGTGAATGGCATAGCGGGCACAGAGGAAGGAAAAAATGTTTCATGCTATTTGTAGCTTAAAACTGCAGCTACAGATGGTGATGCTGTCATGTAGCAACTGCTTAGGACATGGAGAAAAAGCAACCTGCACTGCGCAGACTTGTCTCTTCGTGACTCTCTGGAAGGTACACAGGGCCTCATTGCTCTGACAGTAGGGCAGTACAAAAAATCTGATAGTACCCTTGACTGGTGCTATATCCTTATTTCCTGGAGTATATTTGCTCAGTGTTTTACTATACAATTCCTCTTCCAGAGGCAATGTTTTCCAGCTTTTTTCCGTCAGCTGTTAATCTGTTTATATTCAGCTCCTATTATACAGTGATACTTTTGTGTGGAAATGCCTGACATGCGGTCATGGCAAACAGGGACAAGCATGTCACTTCAGTGGGCTGTGAGAAGTACAAGCTCATAGCTGATGTAGTTTGTGGGGAAGACAAAACTGGTGGTGTGGTAAAGGATGGTGAGGAGAGGACACTCAATCAGGCTACTGATTCAGTCTTGTTTACCTGGAAGAAAAGAATCCTTTGAGCAAAATGAGGCTTGAATAAATGCAAATGCCAGGGCATGCTTCTAGCAGGGCAGAATGGAAAGCTCTCTCCAGTGTGGGAAGACAGGCACACATCCTGGAAAACAGAGGCTCTGGAAAGGTCACGAGCATGAATAATTCCAGGCAGATGGCTGAGGCAGAGAAGCAAGTCAGATCTTACAGTTCAATGAGGAAAACGAGAAATGGAAAACGAGCAGTCTAGTTTTCTTATCAAGAAGCAGCTCACAGTCACAAGCTGTTGTGAGATAGTCATGTGCTGTCACAGGCAGATGGGGTCAGAGAGCAGAGGCGAATATTTGACACGGCTCTCCCTGTGTGAGTTTACATAGTCTTGTAGCACCCTTGGTGCTTTCAACCCTCAGGAGCTCAGCTGCACCCCTGAAATATCCTCTGCTACAGGACTCCTCACTGTTGCTGGAAGCAGGATGCAGCTGTCAGAGCTGACGTGACTGTGGGCTCTCCAGCATCATGGGCCAGTTTAACACAGTGTTGCAGCTGTGAGTGGCAAACTGTGTCTCTGTGAGAACAGTTACTGTCCATTTCTGAAGTTGCTTTCCCATTATTTTGTGTCCGAAACAGTCTACAGTGACTCATGGTCTCTGAAATAAGAATAACAAGAGTGTAATTTCATAATTTTTGCCATGGTGAAACGTTGTTAAAAACTATGGGGTGTTTGGATTTGATGCTGTTCGCACCTTTCCACCTCCAATGGCACAGAGTCATGGGGACGGCACTCTGCTTTGGGGACTAAACAGAATTTTAGTCTCCAGGAAACAGAAATCCTTTTGAAAAGAACTGTGAAATAATTTTTCTGGGAGCCCCAGAGAAGTGAAATCTTCCCCAGTAAACAGTAGTAATACAAAAGGTGTAGGTAGGCCTTTCCCAGCAGTACATAAACACAAGTTTCTGCCACAATGCAGTAGCAGAGCTCTGCTTGGGGAAGTAGATTTCTTCTTTTAAAATGGTAAGCCAGAAAATTGTGTGCAAGTAATGAGATGTTTCCTAGTTGCTAGAGTATTACAAGATTGTAATGAAGCTATAGAAGGCCCATCAGTGTTGTGAACATATTGAGATGAAATGCATCACCTTTTCCTCTCAGCTCTCTCTCTAGTACCTAAAAGAAAATAAAAATTCGAGTCAGTTGAGCTTGCAACATACGGAGTCATCCATATAAGCATTAGAAATAAATGTTCTAAGACTTCCTGTCCAACTTGCTACTTGGATATTATACAACAAACTATAATTTAAACATCACCAAATGCACATTAAGCACATTAAGCTATATTTAACAGTCCCAGCTTATTTGTTTGTGACAATATATTTGTCTCTATATTGGTATAAATATGTGGATATGGGGTATGTATTGTAGGGGGTCAGATATTTCCCATGAATATCTTTTTCTGAATGGAAATTTAGTCTTTAAGAGCTCTGAATTTCCCTGTGGCACTTCTGCTGCAGATTTTTACTCCCCATTGGGAAAAATGAAATGCTTTGTTTTGAATTAGCTCAACCTAAATTGAAATACTTTGGTTTGTCAAACTGAATTAAAACATTTCATGATGGGGCTGTTCAGCTTTAATTTATGTCCACAAGAGTTACTATGTGCCTTGTGGACATTTTAATTTATAGACATCATACTCCCATAATGCATCATAATCATCTCTCTCATTAAATTTTTGCAGTGTACTCTGAGAGTCAGATGGCCACAAAACATCAGAAGACATTGGCTGGGAACTTCATCGACTGAGAAAAATGATGTATCACCCTCATGAGGCACCACGGCAATTCCAAGGGACGCACAGTTATATCAAACCAAGCTAAAGCTAAACTTTTTCTGAGAAAGGACATATTTGCTTTCAGTAAAAACATTACTGTTTCAACATTTCTTCCAGATGTGCATCCAAAATAAATGTTGATATCAGAGCTTTCTATAGAACAAAACAGACAAATTTTGACAATTTTCTCTCTAATAAATGAGTTCTACCACTGAGGTTTCAAGTGCTTTTCCCTCTTTGTTATACAGGAGCCTGCACTGTAGTTTTTGGTGTTGCACAAGCACCAGTGACCTGCCATGTAGGTAGAATTATTTACCACGACTTGGGTCAGGAGCATAAGGGAATCTGGTGAATTTCAATAAAAGCTTGAAATTTTCACATATCCCCATGGGCGTGAAAAATAGTAGATCAGAGAAACCAGAGCATGGGGATAGATAAATTGTAAAAGATGTTTCTAACACTAAAAAATAATTAAATAGCATGAAAGTTAATACTTTAATGTTAAAATATTAGGAAATTCAGAGTCACGATTGCCTTGGTGAGTCTTTGCCTGCTAGTTACAATCTGGTGAGGTCTTTAATTATATTAGCAGACAACATAGGACATAAAGCTTGGAAAATATTTACATTACAGCTCTGGATTAAATCTATTCAGGCATAGAAATGTGACATATTTTGGAGTGATGCTGAAAGAAGGCAGAGACAGTTATGGAGCAGTTGCTCAGGTGATGATGGAGCATATAGTTTGTTATGAGCTGAGTGTCAAGAGTGTGTGGTATAAAGCCCTGACACAGCACCAAAGGACTTTGACTCTAGTCCACATCACAAGAATCCAGTATGCAATTACCTAGGTTGACCTTTAACCAGGACACCATAGCTAAGACCTTTTTTATTAAAAATTATAAAGCCGATTTAGGATAAGATTTTCAGAATCTGGCTGGTGCTCCAGCCAGTGTTGCAAGAGAGAAAGGGCAAGAGCAGTCAGTGCTGTCAGTATCACTTTGAAAATAACAATTCTGGACAGTGTTTGCAGAGGCTGTATTGAATCATAGTGAAAAAGAAGAACAGTGGTTTTGTCTGAGTTTAGTATTAGGGAGCTTTTCACTTATACAGGTTTTGTTTATTATTAGGGTGTTAAGGGACAGGATGTTTGTGTCACTGATATATGGAGATCCAGACTTCAGACAACAGAGGAAAATGCTTACATCTCAATCTGAGAATACCTTAGTCTAGTGTCCACTTCGCTCTACCTTTGGGGGAACAATTCTAGTTTTAGAGAAGTTAGCTACATGTAAATGAGAATTTTGTCAGACCCTTTAAGGTTTCCCTGAGGACTTCTGTGAGACAGCAGGCCCATGTTTAGAAGACCACATGGGAGAGACTCCTTTTTCCAGCAGAAGTGATGAAGTTTGCTCTATCAAAATCTATGAGAGCTCTGGGTGCTGCCCTTGGCTGGCCCAGAGGCAGGGTCCCATCCATGCTGCTCATGATCTTCACATAAAATACCAGCTGTCTTCCTCTTCTGTCTAACTCTTCAAGGTCATGAGAACATGAGATTCAAGTCAGTTGAAGTCAATTTGATGCCGTTCCCACTTTCTCTGTTGACGTATCCAGAGCACCCCAGATGACCATGCTGCATGGATCCTCTCATTCAATCCTTTGTCTTCCAACTCATAGCCTTGGATGATCTGTATCTGTGTTTATTTAAAAGACTATTCCAACATCAGCACTGATGCCCAAAGCACATCAAGGAAGAATGTTGTGAAACTACCCTGTATATATACTCAAAACACTGTCACTGCAGAAGAGGATCATGGAGCATATGAGCACAGGCAGCCACTAAGTCAAATGCATATTCCTAGACTAAGGGGAGATCAGACCTTCCCCCTCTGTATCACATAATACAAAACCAGAGAAGATCGTCAGTCCTGGAATCAGAAATGACTACAGGGAATACTCCCTTCTCCTTCTTGACTTGCTACCAGGCTGTAGCAGTCACGGAATTAAATAGGTCTGGATTTTGCATTTTAATAGTCACTTTGTATTTTACAGGCTTGGAAATGTCAAAAAGAGAGCACTCATTAGAGAGAGATCCTTTTTTATGTCTCACAGTTTGTTCATGAACTTGCACCAAGTGGCTCCATGTGTTGCTGTATTTGGCATTTCCACAGAGGAGGAATCTCCTTCCAGTCCTCTCCCAGGAGGTGACCTCCATTCTTGAGAAAGACGGGGATTAGCTGAGCTAGCAGAGCAATTGCATAACACTTCTGGGGAGAATGGAAAGTGCTGCATGGCTTCAGCAGAGTCCTGTTACACACAGAGCACTGACAACTGCAGAAAGAAAGGAAGAGGCCTAGAGAGAACAAGAGAGGCTGGAGGACACAGGATAGTATCATGGCTAATGAACGTTACCCTCATGGTTATAATAGTTGGTTTAAATTAATGGAAGGTGATTATTGTTATTTTTAGATTGATTGGCATGTGGAATTTCTGTCCTTGGCTTGCTAATTGTGTCTTAGCAGTGAAAGAAAGGAAAAAGGGAACAACGAGCAAATTAAGTTGGCCATGCTGACAATGCAGGCATCATATACTGATGTCAGATATGGTCTAGGTAGATGGGCACACACACGTGCAGTAGCACACAGAAGATTATATCCAAATAAAGAAGATTTCAGTTAGTCAGCTTGTTTTGATGGATCTAAGAAATACATTGCAGATTAATTTGCTCAGTATTTGTGCTTACTGATGCCAAATGCTCACAAATTGCTGATTGTAAGCAAAGTGGAAATAAAAACAAAACATAGACATTAAAATAAAGCTACTTTTGGTTAGAAAGAGATGAGGTATAGCTTGCACCCTGATGTGCTGCTAAAGTTATGCCTCTGAGGAGTTCACAACTCCGTGAACTTTTTTGGAGAATGTTTGAACTTGTAGCTGTAATTCTGCACAGAAACAACCGTCATGAAAAGAATCTTGATAAAAATGGTCACAACCATCATCCAAAAAACTAAAAAGAATATCTTCCTCTAAAAGGAAGCCAAGAGTCCATGCAATTCCTAGAGAACCAAACTTGTAAAGCAGCCCAAAAAAAGATCTACTGCATTAGTATAGTGTACTGGAAGATGGGGCAAAGTCCAGTGGTAGCTGAGTCAAACAGTAACTATGAAAGTTTAAATATCTTAAAATTGAATTATCTTCCAATCAAGGTTTTTGAAGTGAATCTGGGAGCTTTCTAAATACTGGATTTAATTTCTAAAGTTTTGAAGAAGAGGAAGGATTCCAATGAAATATTAAGAAGCTAGTCTACTGATATTTCAAAGAGATAAATGGCATAGCAGGAGAAGTTGTAGGTCAGTTAGGGTGATATTGATGCTGGGAAAAAATAACAGTGGGACACAATCAAAAAAACAAAGTACAGGAATTCAGTGAAAGTTAGTCAATGAGGTTTCAGGAAAAAAGGATTCTACTAAAATAAACTCACTTTGTAAATTGACAATATTGTATTCCTGGCTGACAAAGCTAATTATGTTAAGGTAGGGATCAATTCCTTCAAAATACACGTTGAAATATTTTGCATTTGAATTAAAAACTATGACTCTGACAAGGCACTATTACACATCTTAAATTGGAAATCAGATTAGTTACTGAAAACTGAGGAATCTTCATTATAGGGGTGTATGTTTCTAATGTGGTCCCACAGAAGTATGGGTTTGGTTTAGCATGCTTGAGTATTTTTACTAATAATCTGAAAGCAAGTATAAAAAGTGCTTCTGATTAATTTAGCTGATTGCACAAGATTTATGGCACAGTAAATAAGGATGGGAGCTTCTAATGGATGCAAAGAGAAATGGGCAACTTGTCAGGTTGAAAACAGTTGAACATACAAATGAGTATATCCAAACACATATAAGGCAACAAAAAAGTGTATATGATATTTTAATTCCCAAAACAGACAAACAACCCCAAACACTGTCAAAAATACAGTCAAAGAGTGAGAAAACTGAGAAATATGACCAGGTTGAAAGGGAATGCATCTAGGGGCACAGAGGCCTTCTTCCTTGTGAGACATAGTTTGGGGTAGTGCCACTGCAAACTCTAGGAAAAATGTGCATAGTGGGGGCTGGGAAGTGCTCTCAGAACAGCTGTGGTGGGGCTGTTTCAAGGGGTGTTTTAGAATTACACCTCTGGGGAAACTGCTAAGCTGGGAAAGTTCCTGTGTTATACAAGGTCACAGAGAAATCTCATGTCCCTGAAATAAGTTGTTCAATTTGTCTGCTGAGAGCCTCCTAGTCGGCACACAAGAACTCTGCTCAGGTTAGTTGGAGTGGAAGCTGTGTATATACAGTGATAACACCACCAGACAATTTCTACCTTCTTTAGGAGAAAAGTGGCCTTTGGATGCAGGTCATGTTTTTAGGGAGAAAACGTGGAAATTCTGGAGGAGAGAAAGGGTAGCATGAGTTGAACGAGAATATTCATCAGGTTGAAATTTGGAAAGATTTGGTTATGCCTCAAAGAGCACCAGAATGGAAAAGATCTCTGTCAGACCTATATATTATACATACATACATACATACATACATATATATATATATATATATATATATATATAGACACACACACACACACACATATATAATATATGTATATATATATATTTATATATACACACACACATATATAATATATGTATATATATAAATATATATTTATATATATTATATATAAATATATTTTATATATATATTAATTATGTTCTTTGGAAAGCTGTGAAGTAGGGAGGTGTGAATTCCATCAACCACAAGCCACATTTCTTGTCCTGGTAATTAGCTACTAAAAGGCCAAAAGGAATAGGCAGGTAGCCTATGTGGAAAGACTTTGGAGCAATTGCTTTTTGTGTGTGAGGCTGTCTCCTCACCTAATGCAGAGTAGTTAAAGACCTTTGAACCTGATATTAGATTTGTGTCCCAGTGCTGATGCAAAGCAGGCATCAGATCTATGAAACAGAAAATTTTCAGTGCTGGCAAAGACAAAGTGATTCAGTTTCTGATGGGATTCTGTTGTTATAAGCTTTCAGGAAGAAAAATATTATCTTTGGCTGATAGCCTTACATGAAGGGCCACATTTTGAAAGTGACCTTGACCTGCACTTGAATCTTGCACCTGCTGTTCTGCAAGCACAGATTTGCTGGGGTAGAGTGGAGGCTTACTCTTTTCCATTTCTGTAATTTGATTTTGCAAGTAGATATATTGACAGGCCCTTAATGCAAGCCAGTAATAACTTCACAAACATATAGATTATACTATTTATCTGCATAGAAGCTTACCGTGTTTGAATTTTTTGACATTTGGGCTTGTGATTTCAAAATCGTCCATGTACCATACTTTCACATGTCTCAAGCAGGCAAGAGAAAATTCACAAGCTATTTTTGAAATGTCTTCCAATGTTGAATCTCATTCCGTTAAATGAGTGATATGAGTATTTGCTGATAATTTCATAGCTGTCAGAATAACAAATGCAAATCTGGCAGGATGCTTTGAGTTGGATATTGCTAGCCTGCACTGTGGCCATGTAGGTGGAAGTATCCAGGCAAAAACCAGCTCTGGTTAACTTCTGGAGAAGGATTTGTGTGTGGTGACATAAAATGTTGTAAGCATGACAGACTTCCAGGTGACTGAAGAAATCAAATCTGTTCAGCGCAGAAAGCAGAGAGAGGAAGTAGGTGAAATAACAATAGCAAAGGGCATCCCTGAATTTGAATGTCAGCTTCAGATTAGGTTAGCCTAAGGAGATTTTTTTTTTTTACATGATTCAAAACAAATCCATAGTGGTCACAAAAACATCTGAGGACTGTATGAGTAGTTAAGTGGGACTCAAAAATGAGTGTGCTGAAGGAGAACTGTGAAATTATGGTGGAAAATAATGTTTCTAAAAGCAATAATATGAACTCCGATTCTTCTGCTGATAGAAACTAGGAAGAAGCTCTTCCCATTATTCCATTTCCCAGGCTTGGCTAAAGAAAGGACACCGGGCCACATGCCATTCCTGTTTGGTTAGGTATGAGTATTGTCGTACCCCTTCAGAAGTAAGTGGAAAAGCAAGAGTTTTAATATACAATAGCCAAGCAGCATTTTATGGATCCTTGAGATACTCCTTTCTGAAGTCTTCCTTGGTAAACAAGTGGAATTCTTGCTGCTTCTGCTTTAATTTTATTTCAAAGGTATTGTCATATTGTAGTCTGATGCAAAAATTTCAATTCCTGAATGTTACCCATATAACCTGTTTTTGGGGTTTTTTTGTCTTTCCATATTAAACCCGACAACCTTCTTGCCTTTCATAACAGTTCCCACCATCCTTTCTGTGACATAGCTTCAGATGTTGATATTGTTGACTAAATTCTTCAAGCCTTCCCTGAGAGTAAAGTTCTTGTTTTTCCAAAACAGACACAATGCACAATACCTCATCAAACAGCCAGCTACACCTCTGAGTTTATAGCAAATAAAAAAGCTTTTTCTGGAAAGCAATCTTGTCATATAATCAGTAGCTAAAAACATGCATAAATATCCTAATACTTTGGAAATTTTTATGGAAGCATACTTCTAGTTACAGAAAGAGAAACACAAAGAAATTCTGAGACCTCTAAATTTCTGGTGTGATTTAAACATATTGCATGATACGTACTAATGCAGTGTCAACTTAATACTCCGGTCATATCAAGTCTGTTGACCATTCACATTCTCTGAAAGCCCAGGATGACAGCAAAACATATGTAGGCATCTTTTCTGAGTAGCTTGCCATATTAAAATATTGCTGGTGGTGATACACACCTGTGTACTATATGGAAGTTCAGAAAAGACCTTTGAGCAAGTTATTTATGAGAGATGTCACATCAATCCTGCAATGATGGGTGTCTCTAAAGTGAAGATTTGATAAATTATGGCACTCTTACTGTAGACTCACAGATCCTCCAGAGTGACGCCTTTGAAAAGGAAGAAACCAAAATCATCAGGACTGCTAACAGTAGAGTAACAAAGAATACTAAAATAGCACAACTGTTTATGGGGTGACAGATTGGACTGTCATAAAAAAGGCCAGCAAAGTTATTATCAAGGAGATAAGCATCTTCATATTTGGAAAGCAAAAATAAATGATGATAAACTTATCTTTATTATTTATAAACAAAAGAATAATGTAAATGTAAACACGTAGCAGTCAAATGTAGCACAATATATAACTAGGTTCACACTATCTTGACATAAAATGGATTAAAAAAGATTTATTGTATATTGAAAAAAAGAAGAAGAAAATATGGTAAGAGGTCTTTTACTGTGGGGTAGAGTAAGTCAGAAAGCCTTCTGAAAATGCTCAAAATTTCAGGCAACAGGCTATGGAACAGAGAGGAAAATTAGTATAAAAGTAGGAAGAAAATGGCTCATTTCAGGATAGGAAGAAAACAACTTATTGTAGGTAACTCAGCTAAATGTGAAAACAATTTCAAAACAATTTTGGAAGAATAATTAAAGATACTTATGATGAGCATGGTTATCTAGGCTGCCAGTTGCTTGTCCCAAATCTGTTTAGGCATCATAGATTGGCAGTGGCATTCTGTGGATGTTGGAAATTGGAGTAGAAAATTAACTTGAAAGTTGGAAGAACCAATATCTTCGTATGACTAAGAAAGTAGTTATGTAAAATATATTCACATAAACCAAAAGGCAGGCATGTGTATGTGTCTCTGAAAAAATCTGTACTCTTCGGCTGCACAGTGTGTCAGACAACACACCATCAGGGAAAGAAAACTCCTCATGTTGAGTTTCATTCCTCATTAGCTCCTGCTAATACAGTGTATTGCCACTTTTGTGCATACCAGTCTCTAGAGTTCTTGTGTAGCTGGATAGCTTTTGCTATTGTGTTTTACCTAGTATGGTAGCATCTTGGTGTCACTTGTAGTGTTTAGGCACTTGTACCTGTAGGGTTAGTGAAGCACATGACTACTGGAAGACAGATGAAGAGTGGTATTTCTTGGTAATTAATCTGCACAGGAAAGATATTTCTCTCCAGAAGCCTGACTCTCTGATTGGTCCATTTCTAGCATCTTGAGACAAGAAAGTATAAGAGCGAGTGGTGTACCCAAGTTCAACCCTGGGAATCTGAGATGGAGAGTTACAGTAACAGGATTTGTTTGCACAGTAGTGCATAAGCAGCTGTGCTTTACCCTGTGCTTGAATGAGTGAACTTATTTCATGAAATCTGAGTGACATCAGCCAGTAGTTTGAAAAAATCTAGTGAAGATTAGTTGTATTACATTATCTGATATGACCTGGTTTGAGTGGTCCATGGCCAATGACAAGGCTATCGGGTAAACAGTTGACCTACAGTGGTGCATATTCTTTCATCCCTCATGAATGTGTTGTCCTTCTTCTTGGCCTTCTGGTGGCACAGAAGCATTGGAAACCTCTCAGAGAGCTGGAGTTCATTACATGAGGGCAGTAAAGCAGACAGTCTGCCCAGAGAGGTCGCACTGTACAGTTGGAGCAAGCCCTGAGCAATTTGTTTTGTTCTCACAGTCAACTCTGTTTTAGCAGAGTCCCGGGGTAGAGACTTTTGAGTTGCCAGAATTCTGTGATTATAGGTCATGGACATATCTTTGTCAGGGGACACCAATTTATCACTTTCCGTCTTCCAGCTCTGGGCACAATCTAACTATGTTGTGATTGCATATTTGGTATTCACCAACCCCTATCCAGCCTGGTTTCCTTAGAACAAGGGATATGTGGTGTACCTTAATAGGTCTCGTCTGGATAATGCAGAGTTTTTAGGGACATAAGAGCCTTTTTCAGGAAGAGGTAACCAGAAGTGCTCAGCACCTTAAAATGATGTTCAAAAAAGCCTCCTGAGCACTGTTAATTTTAATGCTGATTCAAGTAAAGGTCATTTGCTAAGTCTGAATCTTTCACACTCACCAGGTGCCTGCAAGGCAGCAAGATCAGCCTGCAAGGGCCCCCAAGGAACAATCTCTGTTGGTTTACCAGCAGGAGAAGGCAATTTTGCTTCCTCTGAGTGTTAGCGAAGATTAGGAAGTCAAGTGGGAACAGACAATACTCTGTTTTTGGCTTCAAAGGACCCTCTCAAGCATCTGAGTCTTATGTCTAGCACATTTTCTTCCACCCCTGAGCCCCCCACCCTGACTACCTCCCTGTCTGCTATCCTCTGGCTGCTGAGCTCCACTGCTCCCGTGCAAAGCTGCAACCCATTTAAATCAATTCTGACACCTAACACCTCTCTGTTTTCTCAGCCTGCCTGCCCCAAATATTTCCCTCCAGCCTTGACAGAACGGGTATTCACAGGGCAGCTCCAGAATAACAAGTTTCCATTTTTGAGATGGTTGTATGGGGAGCTTTGTGGTGTGGCAGCTGGCCAACAGGTGATCATTTAGCCAGTGTTGCTCACTACTGGGTAGTTAATTTGACACACAGAACAGAATGGTTAGGCTCTCTCTAAAGCCCAGTTGTACGCTTCTAGGTTCCCAGTATTAAATTATACCTGATGTGCAATGCCAAAATATTGGCACTTGCGTGCAAACCTTGACTTCAGTGAGGTTCATCAGCCCAGCAGTGTCTCATTCCAACACAATCAATTTTCTCCAGTGATTCCTGGGACCATTGTCTGCTTTACGGAGAGATGTGAGTTGCCCTAAGCTGTCCTCAAGCTCATCACTAAGCTGGGAAAAATAAAAAGGTGAAGACAAATTGGAGACAAATAGTGGTGATAAACACATAAACATAAGGGAAGAGCAGGCCCTTTCTCTGTGGTAGCTGCCCAGTACTCTGGATTCATCCTTTTCCAGGAAATTTATCAACTGTAGAAACGAGAGCATGATTGCAGAGATAAATGCTCACTTTACATGTGCTCTTACTCCATTTCATTTGGGCCTTGGACTGAACAATCATTATCACCACGTGGCAGCTATCAGAGACTAGCTGATAGGTTTTAAAAGTATAATGTAGCCAATGAGCATTAGAAGCATAGCCAGCACCTGATTGTTTGCCAGAACACTTTTGAGATGGACTGTTCTTGGTACTTGTATCACTGGCAAGAACCAGAATTAGAGGAAATCTGGAAAACCTTTCTCAGGGAAGGGGAAAAAAAAAAATCTGTGAAGTGTTTCAAAGTCCAAGATGGTACTGAAGCTCTCATTCCTTATTCAGATGGCTGTGGAGCTTGAGAGTATTTGGGGATTTTTTGATGCTTGAAAATCAGGTAAAAAATATTTAGACTATTAATAAAAGATGTATTCTTTTATTTCATGTGGCAGTGGCCTTTCCTGTCTCAATCCTGTTCCCAAACTGCATACAACATCCTGAGGTCTTTAAGGAGCATTTGCTATCTGACCGGGCAGTTGCATATTAGGATGACAACTGGAACATAAACTGAAATAGCCATAAAGGAAGCAGAATGGTCCCTCTGGAATAGATTTCCATTGCCATTCCCATACATCTCTCACACGGAGCCAATTGTGCAAAGTGCTCTAAGATGACTAGTAGAGCCCTGCAGTGGCAAACAGAGAAAAACTGTCTCTGCATAAACAGAGTTGGGATCTGTAGCACCTATTCGACAGAAAAATCTGATTTCAAAATATTTTTCAGCCTGTTGAATGGGTGACAAAATACAGTTTTCCACTGTACCAGGAGCACTGGTACAGAAGCACTGACTTCTGCCTGATATTTCTTGCCGAGATTAAGTTTTTCAGCAGACCAAAACTGTAGCTGGTTTATAAAAAAAACCACTGAACTGGAATGTTTCCACAGCAAGGGCCAGTTTAGTTTTCTTTACAAGTCCCCAGGAGTTGTGGCAGACCTCATGTGACCTTCTGTGTCCCCTGCATCCTTTGTAGGCAAAGATCTGAGTTGAACTTCCTTTTGCTGTTGTTCTACCATGATTCTCCCAGGCTTTTTCATTTAGGTGAAAAAATACTTGATTGATTTCAATTGCTTCTCTGACTTTTGGGAATATTTATATTTTCTCCCCTGCCTTGGCAAAGAGAAACTTGCCAAACATCTCAAGTAAATTTTGTGGGAAAGCTGATGTAAAATCCTCTTAATCACTTGTATAGAAATAAGTGTATCTATCCTGTAAAGCATTGTAGTTAGACAAATTTAATGAGAAATATTTGGAAAACTCAATGAACCCCTGGAGAATTTGTAAGATTGTGCCTTCATAAACATGTAAAGAACAGGGAACGGAAGGAATTTCTGATCAGACTGCTAATAATGCCATGTGGCAGAATATGAGGAAAGATGGAGGCACATGTGCAAGCCCCAAGAGTAGGAGGATTCCAAGCAAGAATGGTGGTTATAGAGGTCAAGAAAAGGTGCAGTTCTCTAATGGCAGTTTCCAGGTCCAAAAGAGAGAGCAATAGCCCTTATCACACTATATTTGTAATATTCATCAATTCTAACGCCCCCTAAAACATCTAGCTGGAATTTGTCTCACCTCTGTGCCCTCCTGTGGAGCTGCTCCCTCTGGAGCTTCTGCAGGATCCCCAGGCCTTCTATTTTGCCTTGCTACCCGTGCTATCTCAAAAGAATGTTAAACATAGCTTTGCAAGCCATGGGAGAGGCCTTACAAGATAGATTATGAGTGAATCATATAGTCAAGCCAAAACTCCAGAAATATGAGAGAAAAACCCCAAGGCATCATAGGAAATATATGTGTTTTGGTAGAAGAATGTCAAGTGCCACGCTGAGATTTCTCATCCCTCAGCTCCTCTTGATCCCCTGGAAGACACATCCCTTTTTGTGGGACGTATCTGTGGCTCCTTGTATCCATTTTAGGATTTTATAATAATATTGTGATTGCAACTGCATTAGTTTGAGGCCAGTGTTTCTCAGCATTGCAGGGAGACTGTTTCAGAACCATTCTTTCCTTCGTCTCAGATATTTGAATGGTCATCTTCAGCTTCCTCTGTTCACTTCCAGAGAGAATATCCCATGCCTTTGGATCTTCCAGATGCTAGGAAACCTCAATAGAACTGGATTTCCTGCAGAATACAGTTTGTAACAGACTTGTAAGGTAAGCAAAGAATGAGAAGGTGATGTTTGAAGAAGTAACTGTTTGCACCTTGTTTTGACCTATGAGAGGGAGCTGAGAGAGTAACCAGAAGGATCCTAACTTGTTCTATAACATCTTTCTTTAAGATGTGAATTAAATGGTGGTGGTGGTGGTAGGAGTTGGGCTCTTGGCTTGCAGGGGAACTCTTCATGCTGCTATGTCTTACCAGGCTGGCAGAAAAAAATAATTTCAGTGGTTGGAAAACCCAGGAGGAAACTGAAGCTGCTTGTATCCTTAATGACTGTCTGCAGCTGCAACAAGAGTCCCCTGCTGGGTGCTAAGTGACCACGGAAAAGCACACCATGGTCACACCAAGTGGGAGCTGAGAAGTTGAGGAGTGCTGTGCTGACATGGCCCTTCCCCTGTGTGGCTGGAGGCATTTGACACCTACTCTTAAAGCTTTTGTTCCAAGCAGATCAACTTTCTGGGAGGTTGCTTTGTCACTGGCAAATATGAGGGGACCTGGTACCAAGGGCTATCTATGACTCTGTCATCTTTTAATTCCTTGCAATGTCCATAATCTGGTGGGTTATGGGCCGTGGAGGTTGCTACAAATTTTGGGGTTCGGATGGTGGTGGAAGAGCTGTCTGTTTTCAGATGTAGAGTTCTTTATGAGAGATTTTTTGCCCTAGCTCTTCTTAGTGTTTCTTGTCTTTTCATGACATACCACTCCCCTTTTCCTCCTGTTTAGTTTAATTTGAACATCAGGGTTTTCACCTTAACCTCCCATTCTGCAGGGAGTGGGGAGAGGACATGCCAGCAGTAGCTGATGCCATAAATCAGAAAGATTTTAGAATTTGATGACAAACCAAATTCCTGTCAGAAAAGAGCAGAGCTGACCCCTCCCAAACTGTCATCGAAGCTGGGTCATAAAAATCACAGCTGTCACCAAAGCATGCCAGGCCTCTGGGGTACATGCCATCCTGAGGACTCATCTGCTGCTTCCATGGCCAAATTCCAAGCCCTCAGGCACATTCCACTTGACATTTTGTCACATCTCTTGCTGGTGCATCTGTTCAGGGGCATTAACTCTTCTTAAATCACTTTATCCATTTTTTTTTCTCAGAAAAACCAAGGCTATGGGAGATGAAGAGGTCTGAGCAGTGGCCTGTGGCACAAAACAGAGTCCAAATGTTTAAAATCCGGCAGTATGCAGAGTAACTAATCCAGTGGGCAATGTTATTCCAATAACAGCATCAGAAATATAACCCGTGTTCACATAAACTTCAAAACATTATTTTAGTTGACATTTGAACATACAAAAATTATAGTAAATCTTCCAAGTTGTGTCTCTTTGAGCTTTACCCACAGACAGTTATCTGTCTCCAAGGGAGATGGATGAGCATGAAGTCAGATCATGGTGGCTATGGTTGACCTGAGATGATTGTATGCTTAGCAGTGGCATGCAAAAGTAAAGTTGTTGAGGCACCTTTCTCAAACTAAGTTCTAAGATGCTTCTATGTGCATGAATGAAAGGAAGGTTTCTTTATTCCACTTGTGCATAAGATAATAACCAAAAAAAGGCTTTAAAATTCACAGCTACAGCTTGTCCTGCCGGGATAGCAGCAGAGAGGCTGTGTCTCTAGACATGAAGGAGGCTGTAATGTAATGAAGAGTCACCATTGTTCAGAATTACAGCATTTGAATTCCTGTGAGTTAAAAGTCTAACTGGTTTCAGTAAGGATGGGGAGTGACAGCTATCTGTCCTAGAAGAACTTGGGGAGTATTTGCTGGACTTCTCATGTTGCTAGAGACAAAACTTCTGAGAGTTTCTAAAAATAAGAGGTGCTAATTTCTTTACGTGCAGTGTCCTGCATCCGGGATGAGATAGTTCAATATCAACTCTTGCGCTGGACAAGGAGTTAATAAACAACCTAAAGGTCAGTGGTAGCCTCAACACCAGTGGTGGCAAAAGCCTATTTGTCACATGCCAGCAGCAGTGTGTGAAACAGTAACTTCAGTTCAATTAAAAGTCTAAAGGCCATTTTCCAGGCTTGTAAGTATTTCAGACTGGAAAACTTGCAAAAGCCCAGTTAAGCTTGGGAGCCCTTTGTGGAACCCCTACCAGATGAATGCTCACAAGAAATCACCATGTGCTTGCATAAAATTCTATTTTGTTGGGTGTGGATGGAAATACAGATGAATAGAAATCACTCTGGTTAAAGGCTACCTGAAAACAGCAATTAAATAACAATCTGTCAGATAACAAATTAGAGAAAAAACAGCAGGTAGTTAATATAAAAGGCATGTATGAGAAGTCAAAATAAAGGTGTTTTTTAAAAAAAAAGTGACCAATATGCCTTTAGAGAGAACATTTACTAAAAGTATTAGGAACGCGGAAAAAACAAAACAAAACAAACCACCCCCAAAAAACCCCAAAACTCTGCTTGAATATTTGTACATAGGTCCCTTTAACAGTAAAACTGTAATGTCAGGAGTGTCCAGTTCACATTGTATTGCAGTTATACTGACAAAATGAAGAAGAGGGGTGAGGTTTATTTTGTATGATAATATATAAAAATTTTGCAGTCTGTAGCAATGGAAGGTATGAGACAGAAGCTACTCAAATCAAAGAACAAAGTTTTTTAAAGGAGTGAAGGGAACTTCCTGAGTCATACTCTTTTCACAGATCTTCTGAGTCTGGGAAAATTTTGATGTTTTGGAGGATTCTTTTGCTCTGGGTTTTAACAAAGGGTAGAGCCATGGAAAATTTCTGAAACTTGAAAATGCCCATTTACTTTCCAGCATGAGAGCTCTCAGTTTGTAAATCAAGGGCTCAGACAAAGCCACATGCATTGAAGTTCTCCCTTTGCCCTCAGTATGCTGAAAACCTCTTCAGTTGTGTATAACTGTCTAAACGAGCAACAGCTGAAATCAAATACAGTTCGTCCACATTTCCTCAAGTTCTTTGCGGGTGTCAGGAGGGTGTTTCTCTTTGGTGTCCTGCTGACCGGACTCGTTCTGGTGTGCTTTCAGCCTTTTGGGGAAAGAAGTAATGTTTTTTTCTCTTGCTTGGCTTTTTCCTGAGGACTGAGAAACCATCAGAAGTCCAACACAGCTCTTTGACTGGGAACTGGTCTGTGCTCCAAAGCAGTCCTACTGTAGTTGTCTGAGTTTACCCTGGGCCACTTTGCTGAGGGACAAAACCTCTGAGGTGAAAATGGGGCTTCTCCAAGGTCACACTTGCATAAGCTTGGAGGTGGTTTCACCTTCTGCTGCTGTAGAGGACATTTTTGTTTGCAGGGCTGTTGATTGTGTTCATGGAGGGCTCCCCGCTCCTGCTGGGTTGAGGGCACAGGGCTTGTCTTGTCTTTGGCTTTGGTCAGGCTTCAGTCTTGGAAATGTAAATGTAATGTAAAGTCATCTGGGCAATATGCATCACAAGTCAGTGATACACAGCAGGTCTCAGCAGACAACCTGGTGAGCCCTTCTTCTCTGTGAACCTCTGAAGATACTTCCAGGAGTGATTTCAGAAGGTTCTGAACAGCCATAATTACACATTTTAAGGTCCGCAGGCCAGGTACATTTTACTAACGACCTTAGAAGAGGCTTGCCAAAGAATGCTCTGAGCTATTCCTGTTGATGTTTCATGGGTCCTGGAAGACCGGGACAGTTCCAGATGGCTGGAAAAAAAGCTAGCTGTTGTTGCTGTTTTCAAGAGGATAAATTGGGTCGCTCAAACAAACACAGACACATTAACCTGGCATCAATCCCAGGGAAAATTGTAGAAAGACACATAGAAGACATGACTGGTAAAGAATTAAAGGATACTGATGTAATTAAATACCAATAGTGTAATAATACGGAGAGCAGATCTTGTTGGAAAAATAAGATCTCTTTCTAACATTGATTACAACGTGGTTGATAAAATATGTTTGCTTGCCAAAACACTTGATTTTTTGCAGTGACTTTCTTATGTAAATTTCAGCTCGTACAAATGTCTACACTGTGCTTGTTGGTAAAGAATCTTCTTCTGAAACTGTGGGACTTGTTTTTTTTTAATTGAAATATTTCAGTTTGCTAACTGGAGGCTAAGCCTGTTCACAGCTCTTGTCTGAAATCCCATTCTTTGTGAGGAAACCGTGAAGACTCTCAGTGCCTACTTGAGCAGTTTCTCCAGTGTTTCTACCTCAGTGACTCCCAGCTGGCAGGTTTCCACACTCCTCATCCTTGCACTTGCTAGCTGCTGAGTTTCAACCTCTTAAAAACAGTCACTTCTCTGCCATATCTTTTAACTTGTTGCATCTGGAATCTGGTCGTGATACAGCTGCAGTGGCAGAAGGGACATCTGCCACTGCAGCCTCACAGATGCTACTCTGCCCTCCAGCTTCCAGGTTTGGATTTTTTTTTTGGGGGGGGGGGGGGGGGGNGAGAGTATTTTGAATTTGGCATCAGCTGCCATTCATTGGTTATTCCTGAACTGCTCAAATCTAAAAGGAAAGGAAATCAAATGCAACTGTGTTGATCCTGGGTTTGCTGCTTTTATCCTTCAAAAGAAATTTAAGAAGTCACGCGCATATGGTGATGAAGAACCATCACAGAAAAGGATAGCATGTTACACAGTAAATATTGACAGATATGCGGCAGATATTTGTCCCACTCCTTTCTTTCTCTCTCTCTCTCTCTCTTACTCTCTTCATTTTCCTATCTCAACAGCCAGCCCTGTTTCTGGTTTCTTCCATCTGGCAGCTTTCAGAATAATCTCACCCACCTGTTAAATGAGAGAACGTCAAGTTAAATTTACAGCAGGGCCTGGAAACAGGATGCTACAGAAAAGTATTTTAATTAAAAACCTTTAATTGAATGCATGCTTCCTTGTGAAAAGGGAGCTGCCAAGAAGGGTCTGATGTCACCACCTCTACCCCCATTTGCCACAAAAGGAGAGCAATTGAAACCAGCTCTCAAGGTGGAAAGAGGAAAGGGCATTTCCAGGGAGTTTTCCAGGGTCACCCTTGCAAAACTGTTAGATGGTTCATGGGAGGCTTCTCCCTTTACCAGAATCAGAGCTGAAGTTGGTACAACAGCTGCGCTGCTTCTGTCAGGCACTTTAGAGAGTAATAAGCTGCCATATGTGTGTAAGGATGGAACAATATCTATGTGAAACCTGAACTCTGAATAGAAATATGGCCAATATAAAGCCTATCCCTGGTGTGGAGATCACTATTGCACAAACTCTCATGTGAACACTTCGCTCTCTGCTTTGCTATGTAGTCAAGTGGGATTTTAAGACCTGGTTTACTACAGTTGCTGGAATAGTTGCATGAATGGAGAGCAACAGATTGATATGGAAAGGAAGATGGCAAGACCCATCAAGGCACAAATGTCTGGGATTCTCATTCAGAAAGTCTGGATGACCATACCTGGTCCAACTGTTCAATAACTCCAGACACAGCCTACAGAGAGAGGAATAACAGATTGAGTATGTTCAAACAACCCAAGGTGGGAGGCAGGAGGAAGTATTTGGGGAGAAGAGGGAATTAGTAAGTGCTGTAGAACTGCGTCACTGCAATGTAACTCTAGCTCTTCTAAATACTATGCAAATCCATCGACACCATATACTTCCTGTAAGCATGAAACCTCTGACTTTTCTTTCCTTGTTAGAAAGTAGTTAACTGTTATGAAAAGAGAGTTACAGAGAACAAAATGCACAGTACGTGCCTCTACCTAAAGGTATAGAAATACTACTAACAATTCATTTTGCGATATTTACAGGTTTTTCCATTAAGCTCCCCACAACATGAGGCGTGGAAGTTTGGCACCATGCATTCCTGAGCCTCTAGAGTGGTAAAGGTCATTTCCCCTGAGCCTCTGGTCACAGAACAGAAAAGTTCCCAGCACCCTCAGGTGTTAGCCAGCCCTCCTTCTTTGACAACAGAGAATCCTTTCATAAAACACATTTCTTTTACATTTTGATATTTTAATGTTTCATTGGCCTATTTAGAAATTGGAAAATCTTACATCCCCTCTCAAGAGATCTGGCAGGGATGTTTGACTCATGCTGGGAAAGCAAAACCACTGGCAAACCCTCCAGCCTTTGCTAAAATTCAAAAAGGATGGTCCAAGTGTTAAAGGCATTTTGAACACCCTTTGGAAATGCTGGGGACTCAAGAAAAAAGGAATAAAGACCTAGGGAAGGGTAAATTTTTTTTTTACACAACCAATTCTGAGGTGCAAAGAAGACTTTCAGACAAACAGCACAGCTTCCAAAAAAAGTACATAGGTCAGAGTTTTTAGGGTAATGGAGAACAGAGACGTCAAGACTTTTTTCCTGAGCTTTTTGAGTCTCACTTTCATACTTACTAAGCAGCAGCTCTAAGAAAGTGTTGCTAAGTGCAGTAACAGTTGGCACACCAGGAGCCATATTTGTCTCTTCTTCAGCAACTCAACATCACCAAATGTGCTCTGGGAAATATTCAAGCATTGCTTTGGTGAAGAGGAGCAGAGATGGTGAACCAAGAGTGCAAGGCTAGCGCTGCATAAGTGGGTAGGCTGAGAGCAGGGACAACAAGAAGGTCTTAAGATAACTTGGAAAAGAACTACTGACAGTAGAGATTACTCTGCCAGGCAGAGGTCAAAATGGACATTTATATACACATAACACCTTATGCAACCTAAGGTGATGGCAATGTCTGATAAATGCTTACCATGCATTTTGAAGAAACAACTGGTGAGAATGCTCCACTGTCAAAGAACAGTTCTAGTCTTGAACTAGCAGATGAAAATAGAAAAATGCCCTTGAGAAACTGAAAGTTTCTGTAACAACATTCCTTTATACTTGTATTAACCACAGTGTGCTATAGAAGGTATTAAACGATCTTGGAATTAGGATTCAGATCCTTAGCTGATGAAATATTTCTGTAGTTTGCAAAATCTACTTTTTTTTTCCCCCCCCTGCTAAAATATCTCAGGAGTTTGCAGGCATACAGCAAAACATTAAAATTCTACCTAAAATTCATTAAGTAATCTACAGTATCACAAGTGTTTGACCATTCGCTTAATTTGTACCATATGAACCTCATGAGTAATTTCCAAGCAATCAAAAGTTAACAGCTCAAGAGCAAGAGACAGCAAAATATAGCTAGTGCCATACTACAAGCCTCATACAGTATACACACAGAGTGCCAGGAATATCCTATCCTGCCCAGTTGTTATCAGGCTGTTAAGCTGATATATAAAAGAGTGAGAAGTGTTGTCACTTGCAACTAGGATCAACAAGGCTGACTGAGCTCCAGAGCAGTGACTGTAAGTAGGAGAGTCAGTGTCATTTCAAAGGAAGTTTTAAAAAGGAATAGAAGATAGAAAAGAAACAAAGGAAAAATCAGAGGTTCAAAGAGAGCAAGGTGGAAAGGAACTTCCCTACAACCATTTAGTCTTTCCCTAACATTCATGGTGGGAGCAGTTGCAGAGACTGTATGAAATCATATTGCTGTTTCAATGAAAAAAAACAGTTTAAGTAGTGCCCAGCTGAGGAATTGTCTGCAAGAGGAGGTGAGTTCAATCAATGGATAGTTGTTTTGGGTCTTCTGCTAAAGCTCAACCCTATGCTGCAGTTGACCCAGAAAAGTAGGGGGATGGCAATGAATGGGCTTCCAGTCAGTAGATGCTAGTAAGAGGCAAACCCTGCCAGCATGCAGGGATGCCATCTGGCTGCCTTCTTGTGGCTTTTGGCAGACTCAGTAATTGCAGACAGCATCTGAGGAAGTCATGGCAACTAAGCTTGCCATTCACTACTCAAAGCTGTCGCTCCAAGTTGGGTGTGAGGCCAAGCTGCGTGGCCAGAGCCCTGTGTGGGTGTGAGAAGCTGGCCTTGTCTTCTGTCAGCCTACATCTGCTCTCTGGGGATGCAGCTCCAGTTTCTAATGCTGCCAGGTTAGTGTGTCTCACTGCTCCACTGACTCTTTTTAAGGAAAATGTTAATCACATGTATTAGTTACAAAGAAAAGACTGCTAAGTCCAAACCACTCAGGTTAGTAGCATTGTAACTGCCTGTTTCAAGCTTAAACCATGTCTGAGTCAGTACTACCAGATAAATGAGTGCAGTATTTCTACTGAGAGACCATTACATTTTGCAAATACTAAGGTTTTAACGGAAGAACCTATCTCATGTGAGTGCATCTCTAGAGACACCACCTTGTCAAATACACAAACCAGAGATATGGCTAGTCCAGAAGACTCTGGTGGTGCCCTGGAAGTCGCCCACATTGTGACACCATCAGAACACCACCAGAGCTCTTTTGAAGATGACAATCTCCAGTGCATACAGTTGCAGCTGGATCTGTGCCCACTCCTAGAGTGTATCAAAGGACTTGAACACTTTGGGATGCTTAATGTCTGGAGAGTGCACCAGCACTTTCATTGCTTAGCAGTTGCTTATTCTTCTCCCAGAAAGTGGGTTCAAGCTCCAGAGGAGTGTGTTGGACCCATTATTCCTACCCTGCAACTGTAACCACTCATCCTGCCTGTCCAGGACCATGCTCTGAAGGGACTAGTTTTGGAAACCTGATAATGTAAGGGAGAATACCAGATGTTGTTCAGAGGAAAGGTTTTACTCTTTCTCTAGCAAAAGAGACACAGACTGTAATGGAATTTTTGTCATTTACTGTAAATTCACAGGTTACTTTGGTGACCAGCTGCCTAAGGCTAGACTATGTCTCTCGGTCCTGGGAGCAACTTCAGTTTTTCTTGTACTTTTGATAAGTAATGAGGATCTAGGTGATTCCAATCCCATGAATGCCCTTAGTGACTCTTTTTCCGAGTTGGCTGTGTGCTCTATCAAATTACTTGCTGCTTCAAAAGGATGGTCAATAGCAGGGAAGCAGCACGAGCCAGGGTGGGTTAAGCCTGCAAATGAGCCTGAAAAATCCCAAGTCCTAGACACATGCTATTCTTAACCAGTTCATTCCATCTTTCTGCTTCTCTCTTAGCTGAGCCTTACACCAAAGAAAAGCCGGAATGGTGATTCAGAAGTGCTGTATAACTCTGAGGGACTGCATTGCATCCTCTACCACCAGTGGCTTGTTGCCATTTGTCATAGTCAGCTGATGGGTATGCTCAACTCTATGATAAGCAGCCAAATGGGAAGGGTAGCAAAAAAGTCCTCCCCACTTTTAGTGGAGTGTTACTCCAGTAATTCTTTGTGTGTTCCAGAAAATTCATTTAAACTGAGATTTCTGGGAACAGAGCATTGCCCTTCCTGGAAGCCCAGTATGCATACTCTGTCCCAAAACTTTGCTAAGACTTTTCTCCCTTGAGCCATGCAGTGAATTGGTTAAGCCTGCAGCTAGTAAAGGGGAGGGAAGACATCCCACCCAGGCACTGTTAATCCAAGAGTCAGCATCATCCCTTCTCCAAATCCCCTTTGCAAGGGTGTTGGTTTAAACATCATGTAACTAAACACGTGACATTCATTGCTTTCACCTATTTCTTTCTTCTTCTTTTTAGATGTCAAGGGGACATTTTCCCAACTCTTGACTTACACGTGGTTGTTTCAAGCTCAAAATACAGCTGTCATAAAACATGGGCCCCATTTCCTGCTCTTCCCCTCCCAGTAAAGGGAAGAGTTGTTATTTGTTTCTTTGCTTTCCCCCCTATCCCACTGCATCCCTCCCAACCCCTCCAAGGCTCTTCCCTCACCTTTCTCACAATTTTCCTTAATGCTGTGCGCTTTCCCTCGCCTCGCCTCGCCTCGCCTCCCCTCCCCTCCCGGCCTTTGCCATTCACATCCTCATTCTATATCTCTTTCTTCTTGCTGCACCTCAAGTTCTGTGTGCTCATCAAACTCACTCATGTCACTGCATTGCTTTTGGCCTCTTCCCTCCTGAACTCTTAGAGACTCCCTTGTGTGTCTCCAAGATGTGACCTTAGCTAAATACATCTCCCCATGTTGCCCTCACTCCCTGCCCCTGCTCCTCAGGCTCCCCCTAACTCCTTGTCTGGATTTCTAAGAAGCTGTCCCTTCCCACTACCTTTCAAGGCTCATTCTCCTCTAGTTATGAGTGATCTGCCTTGCCTCTTAAAGGCTTTCACTTCCAGGAGCATCCATCTGGCGCAAGACTATTGCTGTCTTTGCTAAGGAGTATCTCAGTCCAAAGTCACTGGGAATGACTGCTGTATTGGTCGAGAGTCTGACAGAGAATGTTGGAAGATGGAGCTGTTTTGATTATTGTTGATTGTGTCAGCAGATTCTGAGAGAAAAATATCAATATTGGGTAATTCAAGATTCATTAGACACGATCCTCTCTCTTGATTTTTCTTTGGCTCCTTGCTTTCTCCTGAAGGTTGTTCAGTCTTTCCTCTCTCCTCGATGAGTTTTGCTTTTATTTTTTCTTACCATTGTTTTCTCCATGGTGTTCAGATTGCAGCGAGGAGTAAATTAATTAAATTGAAAACAAAAGAGGAATAATGAGTCTCAAAAAACGCCCTCAAGACAGTGTCCAGTCACAATTATAGATAAAGCTGATCTTGAAGTGACTGTATGAATCTTGGAGAAAGACTCAAAACAAAACTGCATGTGAAACTGTAAACGAGGTGGGGGGGGGGAGCGAAAGGAAAATGCATGACAAATGCATATGAAGTGTCCCAGACAGCTTTTGTCTGCACAGAAATGGGTTTATGGGATTCTCTGCAGAAAAAAGAACAAAAAAATTAAGGAGTTGGGTTCAAAAGATCAAGTTGCATTTTCATTGATCTCAGACTTGTAAGAGCTGCCTCATCAATCACAGTTGCTTAAAAATTCCTATTAATGGCCTCAAGTGCTCGGGCGGCCCATATGGTTCATCTTTGTAGCATTTGGGTAACTCCCTGGGAGCAGTATGAGATCTGTCAGTGTCAGAGCCAGACACTCTATGCTCATCCCTACATTCCTGCAAGTGGTGTAAGGAGAATAATATCACTACAAGACTGAGGAGCTCTATCTGATCCAGGATACAAGTAGTAGTAGAATGAGAAAATAAACCCCAATTTATTCAGCTTTCAGAGATATTGTAGACAACTGCAGACCTGGATAAGAGTCTCAGTGTGTACTCTAGGAGGTATATGGGGTAGTTTCAAGACACGGTACTGCATGGCACTATACAGAAATTAAAACCTGCTTGCTTTTAGGGAGCTGAGAAGAAGAACATGGCTGGTGGAGGCATTCAGACTGAAAAAGAAAATTAACAGGAGTAGCCTCTAATATTATCCTGAATATTATGGTTAACATCATGGTAGGCTGAAAGTCCTGTCAGATATAGCTTGAGCTTCTCTTGTCCTAAGCAACAAAGTCAGCATGGTGTTAAAATACCAAATGGTGGTGTTTAGGCAGAGCTCTGTTGGTGTGCAGGCAGGAGCTCTGCACCTCACTGCTGATTCGTTTTCATGGGAACCAGATGTGCTTTGACTGAGCTGAAGATTTTGGCTGATGGTTTTGGCATTGGATATCCATATTAGGATGGACAGAATATTAGGAATGTTCTTGATAATGGCCTCTTCCCTCCTGCGTCTTGGACTTTGCTGTGTGTCTCCAAGCTGTGGAATACAGAAGCTCCTCATGTCACCCTCACTCCCTGCCCCTGCTCCTCAGGCTCTACATAATTCCCTGCCTGGATTTTTAAGAAGCTCTATCTTGATGATGAGCCCATGTTTCCCCTATTCCTGAAGATTATCCCATCTGAAGATTATCCCAAACTGACTCCATGCCCCTAATGCCATCAGTTTTCCTTTGAGACAATTCAGATTCAGAGCCGAAATTCAACAAATCTGTCTCTCTAATGGGCACAATTTTTTCTTTGTAGTTAGTTCTCCTTTTTCCTTGCATTGAGGAAATTGTCATGAAGACACAATTTTGTCTGGATCTTCAACTCAAGTCCACATTGATTTTAATTAGATCAAATAACTCAGAAATGTACACTGAAAATTACTATGCTGCAACTAGAACACCTCTCTTGTGAGGAAAGGTTGAGAAAGTTCTTGATCCTGGAGAAAAGGAGGCTCTGGGGACACCTTATAGCAGCCATCCAGCAACTAAAGGGGACCCACAAGAAAGATGAGGACAGATTTTCTGGTAGGATCTGTTGTGATACTACAAGGGGTAATGGTTTAAAGTAAAAGAGAGTAAATGTACATTAGAGATAAGGAAGAATTTTTTGAGTGTGATGAAATACAGGAATAGGTTGCCCAGAGAGATGGTGGATGTTCCTTCCATGGAAATATTTAAGGTCAGGTTGGACAGAGCTCTGAGCAACCTGATCTAGTGCAGGATGTCCCTGCTTATTGCAAGGGGTTTGACTAGAGGAGCTTTAAATGTCCCTTCCAAGACAAACCATTCCATCATTCTATTATAAGTACAGTTGGACAGTTTTTGGAATCTGAAATAGACACCAGGGACCAGCAGATTGTTTTTTTTCATAGATAAGCTTTAAATGTGAGCCATGACTGGAAGCATATTTGTTCACCACTCTACTCTTATTGGAACGGAATGAAGCTGCACCAGGTGAAGTTTAGATTGGATATCAGGAAAAGGTTCTTCATTGAGAAGGTGGTCAGTCATTAGAAGAGGGTCCTCAGGGAAGTGGTCACGGCATTAAGCCTCTGAAATGAGTATTTGGATGATGTTCTTAGTTTTAGGTATTCCTGAGAGGAGCATGGAGTTGGAATCAATGATCTTTATCGATTTCTTTCAATTTGAGATATTCTATGGTTCTGAGCTGTGCAGGCCAAGTAAGAGCTATCAATATGCCCTTTGAGTTTGCAGGGTCTTACTGCAGAGAAATCTGCAAGGAGAGAAGAATATTTGTAATCCTTACTTCCCTCATGCTCTTGAATTTCCTTCAAAGGGATAACAATTTATTAAAAAAGGGAAATATCTGTAGCTAAATGAGGCCAATTCAGTGTCAGAGTGGCCATTCCTTCTTTAGGCGAGCTGAGAGTTGCATGGGATGCAAAGCTTAGGTCCTGCTCATACCATGCCAGGACTGAACAAAAGACCACCTTCTGAGGACTGAGCACAGATAGAACAGTCGGTGCCATGAGAAAAGTAATTTGCCCCAGAAGCAATAGAGCTGACAGTGAACAGTGTCAGCCCTCCCTCTTTAGAGACACAGTCTACCACAGTGAAATACTTGCAAGCAAGATTAAAGCTAAACTTGTTGGACTGAGGTCCGCCATGTCTTGCATATGCAGGGACCTGCACACTCATCCATTCTATGTACACGCCACACATGCACACACAATGTCTTTACAATCAAGCTATTTACAAGCAATACTGATTTTCAGTGCACATTCTGTACTTCATAAGCTTTTTACCCAGTCCCCTTTTTCTTAAATTCTCATGCATCAAGTTTCTGAGGGACAAAAAAGGTTGCCTGCATTTTCTGAATGTCTTTTTGTTTCTCATTCTGTGAAGTTTGTCTCTGAGGCTTCAATAAACCACTCTGATTATTTTCTCTTGGCCAGTTTGATCCTGCTTTGTGCTTGCAGAATCAAGAACACTTTCTGATGGCTGCCTCAGGATCCCGGCAAGATGCCATAGTCTGTGAGATGAGAAATGATGACCTCATGAATAGGGAAAGGGAAAAGAGGAGGCGAGACTGAATTTTTGGTTTTCTACATTTAAATCCCATCAGGTTCTGTGTTTTCATTTCAAATTCTTTCCAAAATACTGTGTCTATTTTCCTCTAAGATACTATGACTGAAATGACTTTATGCTTTGCTTTTAATGATTATTTTTCCAAATCAAAAGAAATTATTTCTTTTTGAAAGGATTTAAAACTTATCCAATAAAAAGCACCCAGAAACAAAGGAAAAAGGAAAGAGGAAGATGCAAAGGCTGGAGAAAACAGAAAGTCACAAAAGAGTTAAAGTTTCTTACATGAGGCCAAGTTAAATAAGACCTGGAGGGACACATGGTTCTCCCCCCAGCACCCCCTGAACTCTGGGGTGTGGGCTTATGACATTGTGACTTGTTTAATTTGGCTGCTCGAAGTACTCACTTTTTTTTTTTTTTTTTTTTTTTTTTTTTTTTTTTTGTAATTTGGCTCTTCCTGCAGCTCTCACACCTTCCTTTAATGTTAATGTTCTTTACATTTTCAATATGCCTTTTCCCCAGCCCTCCATACCGTATTGTTTGAGCAACTGCTTCTTTTTCTCTGTGCACCCACACATGGCTGCTGGCACAGGGCTGTGTTTACCTGCACAAAGAGTAAAACCAAACTAAGGAATACCGTGGGCACAAGCGCCGTGTTTCCAGGGTGCACTTTTCATCTCTGTGTGCTGGCAAGGAGCCAGCAATCATGTCTCATAAATTTCTGCTGGCCAGCATTTGGGTGAGAATACAGCTCAGAATACTTATGCTTGGTGGTGTCAGTCATCACATAGCATGTTCTTCTCCCCATCTGACTTAAATCTTGAAAGCGTAAATCAAGTAATATTAACTTAAATACTGCACTGGAGACTTTGTCATTGCTTCTACGGGTGACTACAGTTTTACAATAAATGGAGGAGAGGCTGGTATAGGGTACACATGGTTGATGGCAAGTCCTGTGTTCAGCTTACTCTCTGTAAAAGAGGGTACACTGCCTTGATGAGCAAGGGAGGTGGAGGAACTTCATAGTTACTCTCTAACGGCCTTGGTCATGGAAAGCAGAAGATAAATTTTCAAGTACCATCACAAAGAGAAAGTTATAGGAGGTTTTCTTTTTGGCTATATAAATCAGCAAGAGGTCTTTAAAAATTAACAAACATAACATAGAATATAATAGAAATTTGAATTTCTATTTTGATGCTATATGCAAGTCTTCATTTAGACAAAAATGCCCAAGAGATTTACTGAAAAGCAGTCAATTCATTCTCACACTGAAGGAGATTAGCTTCCACTTGCTGCATTAGAAATGTGCTCACCCAGGAGTATGTACCTGTCTGAAAAGGCAAAGCGCAAATGGGTAAGGAAAATGCAGCTGCTGAGACAGAAATGGAAATGAAAATGGATGGATGCCACTTTGGCACTGCTACAGGCGCCTCTAGTTCATTGAAATTTGCTGCGTTGCTGCTTTGCTGGCCTGGGAGATACGTTGGAAGATGGTATTTAGAAATCATAAATAATCTCATTATATTGCAGCTGTCAGCATTCTGAGAAATGTGGATAAAAGCAGTGGAGAGCTGATTTAAAGAACATCCCAGTGGCACAACTGTGGCAGAATATAAAGGGATTTAAAAACAGATGTTATGGATGGATGAACCTAGACAATTTTTTAGATTTGAATTCAAGCTCCATTGTAATTGAGATTGCCTGCTTGCCTTGTAGGGACAACTCAGAGATGCTGCATGTCACTTCTGTTGTAGAACTGTTGGTCTTAGAAATGGAAAATAACATCTGCACTGGGCATCTAGTTCACAGCCTATCCAGGACTGACCCTGGAGGACTTCCCCAAGCTATTTAGCTGCAACTCTATTCCACAGCTAAATTAATCTTGACAAGCTACTTTATTTGGTATTCCCCTCGAATTTCCCTTTTCTTGTACTATACTCTTCACAAATTGTAGACCATCACCAAAACTCAGTATCAAAGGATGTCTAAATTCCCTGAACATAGGTCACATCGATTCCTATGTGTATTTAGTTATGGCTGCTTTTTTTACATATTGTTCTTTGATGCCAATATGATGAACATGGAGTAGTCTGCCCACTTGGACCTGAAAGTGGTGGACATGAAGAGACCTCATCACATCTGACATCATGGCACAGTCATACACTTGCAAGGTGAATATAATCAGATATTAGAAAGGAGAAGGCAAAGAACTAAGTCCATATGACAGCTAAGCCTTGCTCCCCCTCCCTGCCTCTTTCACTTCATACTATTTATAAACCTGAGTTGATGGCTTGAGCTGTGGTCATGTTAGGCAGATATTTCCAGCCTTGCATTTCTCCTATGACATTACTGAACCTCTCCATCATGTCTTGTGTGGTGGGAAACACAAATTCCAGAATAATTTAGTTCCCCAGTTTGAATTTGTGCATGAGTAGACCTAAGACAAGGACCAGAATCTTCATTTTTTCAATAGAAACCAAATATGATAAATCAAGAATGACTATTTAACAGGCTTTTAACTCCATAAGTTCTTTGGATCAGATTGTTTCCTTCCCAGGTCATGACAGTGATGGAAAAATCTTCCTAAGTTACATGTACAGACAGCTGAGATAACTCCAAACATTTTGTGATGTTTGTGTCACCCTAAATAAAGAACTACTAGGCATTGCAAAAAAACATTTATGTTGTTGTATAGACAATGTAACCAATTTCGTGTGCTTTTAATCGCAGGTCTTTAATGATTAGTTGCTGGATATATTTAGTGGCACTATATACAGTGTATACACTAGTATATACAGTGCAAACACAAATTTAATACAGCACATTTTACAATGAAGAAGTGAACATGTTTCCTTTCAAAGAATCAATTTATTGTTATGATTTTTATCTATGGTCAGATGCTTGAACATCTCAAACTCTTTTGGATAAGTTCAAATTATCCATTCAAGAATGGAAGGCAGGTTATTATTCATTGTCCAAATGTAATTGAGCTATTTACAGAACACCTTTGCAGATTCTATGTTTTTCCTTTTGCTATGTGCTCATGGCCAGTTCTTTGTTATTTTGGATGTGTGCACTCTATTTATCTTTTTTATTTTTATTTTTATATAGGTTTCTTCACATTAGCTCAACCTCCTTTTACATAATCTTTATTTGTTTTTTTACTTTTCTTTCCTCAGTTCACCAAATCTTTGTGTTGGTTTCCTTTGATCTTCTGTAAAACTTGATTTTGTAATGTTCACAAAGTTAGGAGTTGGAGTATTTTATGGGTAATACTACAACTGTAGGAATTCATGTAAAAAAGTGTTATAGTATATAGAAGTGGAAGTGATTTTTATTTGGTTTTCTGAAACACATGACATTGTCAATGTAGATATGGGACTCACAAGCTCCAAAATGTGTGTCTCCAGGTATTCCAGAGTGATTGCCACTGAACCTTCATCTCCTGGCTTTCTTTTCACTGGTGATAATGTATGGGTGTTTGTACAGATTTTTTATATGTTTCAGGAGTCACAGGTATTGAGCTTTAACCTTGGACTCTTCATTAATTATCCATTGTAAATCTTGAGTGTCACAGTTGCACTTGTCTTCTCCTTCCTCACTTTGGGTAGCTTGTTAGTAAATCTAGACTTCTTGTTGGGGTTACATTAAGAGAAGTGATACACACAGTATGCTGTAGTCTTGCCATCATTCTCACGTTCCTGTATTGCAGGTTTTCTGCAGCTGAGTCACCTGTACTGTGATTTTGATTAAAGCAACACACTCCTCAGTGTTTATCAGTTTCACTACCATCGATCATGTCCCTGGCTATCAGTACAGACCATTCTTTGCATCCTTGCTCTCTTGTTTCTCTAGTGCTTTTACACACACATCTGCATTAATGCTTCTAACTAATGTTAGTATTTCTGGATACAGGCCCTTCTCTAGGAATGTAATATGAACCACAGAGTACAGTGCTGGCCCTGGTTTGGATGGTTGGCAGACTGTACTTAAGTTTATGCAGGGTTAATTGTGCTACAGCTTGTTCCAGCTTTACTGGGAGAGTCAGATAAAGATAATTAAATCATATCTCCAATCACTAGATCATATTATCTATTTCATATAGCATACTGAATGCAGTTTTCCTTTGCACTGGCTCCTGGGCCTGTTACACAACTTAGTACAACTCTATTCATATGCAACTAACTGACTGTACATTAAGGGAAATGTTATAAACCAGCTCAGGTAGAACAGAAACTCGAAGCCATGTTACCGCTCCTGCAATTCCCTGGGCACTCCTGATTCTCACAAAGGAAACACTGGGGAGACTGTGGACACTGCAGCATGTCCTCAGGGCTGTCATCAGTGCAGTCTGGAGAGAAAAGTCCTTTCCAGCCATAGACACCTCCACTGAGAAAGACTAGGGGAGTAAACCTCCAGTTTAACAGCTGAACCAGCTTCTTGGCTGTAGTAGCATCACCCTCCCCATCCTCCTAAAAGAAGGGCTGATCTCCACGCACAGTTCCACTTGGGCCAGTTCTGTGTCTCTGCAGAACTGCTGCACCCAGTCAGCTGGAAAATAGTGCCCTGAGGTGTATACAGTGCTGGATGCTCAAGGGCAGACATGGCCAAACAGAGCCTAGGACTGCTTCTGGAAGCATCCAAGAGTATCCCTCAGAAGTCACTCTATCTCAGCAGAGAATGGCTTTATCCAGCTGAATGTCAGAGCTTCCAAAATGCTCAACAAATTCAGAACATTACTGGAATAAGAACAGCATCTCTAAGAACTTCAATCAGTGTAAAATTACATGCTCCTAATCCTTCTGCCCTACAGCACGCAATAAGTTCCACATTAAGTCAGAAAAATAGACGAGCTCAGTGCTCCAGAGATAGACTCTTGCACAACTGTCCCTAATGTGGAGGTTTGTTACTCCTCCCTGAATCAGCTAGTGCCAACCATCATCCAGCACAGAAACCATGATCATCACTGTGTTGTTGGAACTCAACAGCATGCAGCCATGTGTACTGCTCTTTTCCAGAGTAGTTTTTTGTTCAGACAGGCTAGAACTGTTGGAGACTTTTATCGTAGAAAGGAGCTAATATTTGAAGAGATGTGCTCCATACAACTGTTCCTGCTATTTGTGGCCATATTTCTCTTCTGAAGTAATAAGCAACAGTTACTGACACAGAAAAGCAACCCTTGAAAAGAGTCCCAGTGATTTCAGCTGTTCCATGCAGTGATTCTCTGCTGTTTCCTAGGTATCACTTGCAGACAAATTAGAAAAAGCAGTTAAAAAGCTGAAAGAGTCACTTTTCCAACTGAAGTTTTACAGGTCAGCAGCAGGATACAGACACCCTGCCCACCCGATTGACAGACAAGCTGTCAGAAATGGTCTCATCTGTGGACTCAGAATAATGGGCTACAGATCCAGGCCAAAATGCCTGGTCTTGCAGGCTGCTTCTTTATAGAGAAAAAAAAGTGCTGAAGAAGTCAGGTGTTCCCTCAACAGAGACTGGCTTGCTTATGGCAAATTGTCCCTTGGTCACACCAGCACTCTCCCCAGAGTTCTGTCACAGGTTTTATAGCTGCATTTCTAGTATATGTGTAGCATGTAAGGGATTCTTCTGCCCAGTCCTTGGATGCATTTTCGTTTTATTGTTTCGTTCAGAATGATGCCCAACAAGCAGCATCCAGCAAAACTCATCTGCCAGCACTGATCTCACATGGGGCATGTACTCTGAATCAATGTGCCTGTTTGAGTTGAGGAAAAAATAATCTGAACACTTTTTAATTTTTTTTTAAAAGCAAATGCTAAAGGTCAGCTCCCACCTACCTCGCTAAACCTTCACCCACTATGTGATGAATGATCCACTCTAGCAAATCATCTGCTGTAATTTTTGCTGTACTCTATTTCAGATGATGTCACAGGCTATGTAACTTAATTTGTATTTATGCTTGTATCCTGAGCATTTAACTTTAGCACAAAGTGCTCTTATTACCTCTAAGAACACTAGATTGCATTGGAATGCAATGTCCTGGTATTGCTGAGATGCACTGACTGTGGTCACGGTAATATTTATGTCCTATACCTGTCAGTGTGTTAGGGAATGAAGCTGGCAAACCCACTCTGATTATTTTTGTGCCATTCCTCTAATTTATGTAACAAGCTGCCAAGGTTTCAGTTGGAACAGACTTGCTGCAAGACAAGGGGTCTCCTGCCATTGAGATTTCCACTACCCTTTCCATGATTTGGATTTGGCTTTCTAAAAGGATAGTTCTTCAAAGAGGTACATGATGTTTCACCTTTTAAATTTGCAGAATCGAACTAGGAGATATAGAATCTTTTCTTCTCCTGGACTGGAAGCCAGAAGCCTGCATGGGATAAGACTGTATGGGTCAGCCCAGTGGTGGAGTTTAGACCCCCTGGTTTCTGCAGCTCTGAATAGATCCTCTGGTGTCTAATAACACCCATATGCCAGATGAAACTTGTGGCTGAGGGCTTTCATGCAGGACACCTGTTCCTTGTGTTGCTTCTTTGAATGTGATGCTACACAGTGGCCTTCTCTGCACTGGGAAAATTAATAAGGTCCCTGTCCTCCTCCACTGTCTCTTCTAAAGAAACATGAGAAATTACATCTCAAAGCTGCTCAAAGCTGGCCAAAGGGTCCAAATGTTCGTCGTGAAGTAGGGAAGGAAGGAAGGGGAGAGGAACCACACCACTGCTGCCTCTTCCACCCACACACACATGCTTTGCAAATGAGCAATCAAAGGACTCCTCGATGAGAGCGTGACTATGCCAGGAGGGCTCTCAAACCCTGTGGTTAGGGCAGTCACACAAGGAAAGGGAGTCTTCCAGGGGTGGCTGCTGTGTGTACTGCATCCCGGGCTGCCCACCAGACCAGCTGGTCTCAGGTGGAGCTCCCAGACTGATCCCAATGCCTCTCTCCTATTGTTCATTGCCATCACCTCTCTCTGGGAAGCCCCAATAAAAAGTGTCAAATGGATCAGGGTCTTGTGTCCAGATGGAGGTGGCAGAGGGAGAAGAGCCACTGCTGTACATGAGATAACTGTTACACCCAGGTCCACTTCAAATTCAATTCTAACTTCATGTTTCTAGAGTGGTGTCAAGGCCTTAAGCAGATTGTCTGTTCAGGGGACTGCTCCCCTATGAGGATTTCACCTGTGCACCTAAATGAAGTAAATATTTTTAATAAGTTTCAACCTGTTATTTTTGTTACTGCCCTCCAAACACAACTCCACTTTTGCTTTGCACAGTGGCAACTGTGGAAATAATGTAATATTTTTCACCCATTTCAATGTTAGCTTGTTTTTAATCCTCATAGACTGTCAATGTAACTCCTTGGTACAGGGAAGACTCACTCAGGTTTTTTTCCTATTCTTTTTCAGTCTTGATGCTGTATATTCTGACCTAGCAACAAAATACTAGGGAATAACTATTTAGCTAACTAAGCTCTGTCATTTTATATATATACCCCATAAGACTTAAATAAATGTGTCTATGGGTATGGTCAATTAATACTTACCCTGAAGTCAGTAAGTTTCATATTGAAAGCAACTTCAGTTCATACTGATGCAGTAACATTATCTCAGTTTGATGAAGAGGTTGGTTGGATCAGGGACAAAATGCTCAAAAACTTGAAGGATCACACACTGCTGAAGAGTGTGGGGGAAAATTTCAAAGCTCTTACCCAAAGTTTCCTACTAAAATGCATGGGAACTTAGATACTAGCTCTTCACACCAATATTGAAGATTGTGCCCTACATGCCTTCTGCTTTTTTCAGCAACTGTTTTCAGTGATATTTTTTGATTAAATAATTTTTTTGCTTAATCAAAATCAGAAACATGTATTTAGATACATGGAGTGATTTTCATTTTGTTGAGTCTCTTTTTAGCTGAAATACACATTCACTCACAAAGAATTAAATGGAATAAATAAGAAAGAGGCAACTAATGCAAAGAGCTAGCAGAAAGATATACTGGTTCACACAACTTACTATTAATCTGTAGAAATTTTTGGATAAGATGGCATTAAAACCAAAAGCACAACAAATGTCAGAGCCCAGACTGAAAGATTCTAAAAGGATTTTAGAAAGGCTCTATTCCAAGATTAAACCAATGTTTCATTACTAGGGGTAAACCAGGTGAAGGACAGATTGTCTCCCATCCATAGTATCCCTTACTCTTTTCAGCAGCATTCATGGCTAGGCACAGTAAAAGGCAGAATACAATTGGACAGACTAGGCATAGAACTGGGAATGGCATTAGTATATTTATCTTCCCTTGTAAAAACAAAATAGAAGAAATGTGTGCAGAATTTATCTTTAAAGGTCTTTCTACCTTCCTGGTGCTTTTTCAATTCATGAAAAAAAAAATTATTGACTCAAGGAAAGCTGTAAACTCTGCAGTCATAACTTCCAGCCAGGTTTGAGGGGGCTTCAGCTTCCCCAGAGCTTTCAGTGTTAATATCTCAATATCTTACTAGAAATACAGTGCAAATGAAAAACTGATGCATACCCCAAAATTACATTTAAAAATGAGGAATAAATGATAATGTTATTTTTAAGTATTATTGACTATACTGACTGTGAAAAATTATTCTGTAGAGCTTTTTATTAGCCTTCAATAATCAAAATAACAACTCTGGCTGTCTTTAAGACACACTTCCTGTGAAGAAGGCACCTTATAATTTCCAAGCATTCAATTTTTAAAATTTCTTGATAAGATAGAATTTTTAGTTTTATTGTAATATTGCCTGGACTTCCCAATCCAGCACCATGCCTTCACTTCCCCTGTTGTGCAAACACGCATGACAGTATGTCAAAAATGTCTGTCTCTAGAAGACCCCTGAGAAGCCTCAAAGAGAGAGAAAAACAGAGGGAACAATTGCAAAGATTTATTTAGCGCATTCTGTGCTTGGCACTTAGAAACAGAGTTCCGTGCGTAGGGCAAACCTTTATACACCTTTTTCTTCATACATATTTTACATACCATTTTTATTGCCCTCTTTTATATTCATAATAATGAATACCCCACTAGGCATATAAATACATTTATCTACAACACCTCAAAACAAATCTCAACAATATCTGTATTCTGTTACTTGGTATTTGCATTTTCACACAACTTAAATGCATAGCTTGCACCAAGCTACAATTGTTTTCTTATTTTTAAAGGATTTGAAGAGAAAAAAAAAAAAAAAAAGAAGGAAAAAAACAGAAAAGAAAGATGTCAAAAGGCAATGATCTATTTGGTTAAACAGAGATCATGTGGCAGTTGTAAGGCTGGCAAATACTTGACCTCACTGTTTCTGAAATGCTAATGGTTTTCTATGGCAACTCTTGCATGCAAGGTGAGCTGCACTCCTGTAGAGCAAAACCCTCTCTTTGCATTGCTCTTCCCTGTGAGCTCAGTCTGGACAGTTTTCTCCCATTGGGATGAGTGCTATGGAGCACACGTTCCCCACAAAGGCTGTCATCCATTTGGTTTGGCTGCATCACTTCCAGCGAAGTCACCAGGAGCTGAGGCCCTCTCGTCCCCATGCATCTTTCCAAAGTTCAGTCCCTGCTTATGTCTGAGGCTTATTTGTGGGTTAAAACTTTTCTCTCTCCTCTCCCTCCCATTTCCATCTGCAGGCTGGTTGCTGCTGAGCTTGACCATCATAAAGAAACCACTGGTTGGGCAGAGCCATGACGAAAACACAGAAACCTTTGGAAGAACCTCCAGCCCAGCAGTGCTGTTCCTGTGATACAGTGGAAGAAGGACCCACAGGCCACTGTTTGCTTCAGAAATGAGATGAGAAACTCCAGCAGTGAGGACCTGTTTGGAAAGGGGGAGCTCTTTAAAGCCATGGGCGGTGCAGCTTCTGAGGATGAAGCCCTGGGAGACTGCCCTTCTTCAACACCCAGAGGAGACAGCACAGGGGTATGGGTCCCTCCATGCTGAAAGCTCACATTAGCTGAAAGTTAATGCATAAATGGTATATTCAGCTGCTTCTCTCTGCAATGTCCAGAAAAAGCAGAAGCTCCATGGCAGATCTGGAGGCCCTGGGCTACAGCCAGCTGCAATGGCTGTCAGTCGAGGCTTTCCACAAGGTTCTGTGGCACATACCTAGATGGTTTGTGTCCTTATTTATCATTACAATACTAGTTCCACTATAAGTTTGAAGGCAAAAAGGCACTGGGATGGGTTCACCCCTGGAAACGATGAAGGTCCGGCTGCCTTTGATGCCAAGGAGAGGCATGGCTTGTTAGACCATGTGCACAGACATCTGTGAGGAGGAGCCCTGAACTGCACCATACTGTCTGTTGTCACAGGCGTTGGCTGTCTGCTGGTTGCTGGAGGGAGGGCTGATCATGTGCATCCCATGATCCATCCCTGTAGAAAGGTATTGCCTCTCTCCAAAGGCCCCGCTGGATGGGGAAGAGCAGAGTAAAGTGCTTTGGGATGTGGTGAGTTTCTCCGGGCTCGCTGCCAGCCTGGGGGAAGCAGGGAAATTGTATCCATAGAGGTTGTAGGGATTGTGCAGGGAGAAGGCATTGTAGGAGCTCTGCTGCATGTGGCCACCACCAAACATGTGTGAAGAGGAGGAAGTGGAGGCAGGGTTGCCTGCTTGCATGACATACTGAAACTGAGAGCTGGGGAAAGATCCCAGCTGGCCGCTGTACGCTTCCATCTTGCTGTTGCTGGGCAGGGAGGAAGGAGCCGGCATTCCTGAGATCAAGGATGGAGTCCTCTGAGGCATGAAGCTTTCAGAGGGCTGCGAGGCAGAAGCAGTGCTGCTCTGCAGCCGATTGTAGCCACCATCACTCAACCCTGGGTAGCTCTGCAATGCAGCCATGTTGCTTCTGGCACACGGGGGATAATCAGACAAGTTGAGGTTGCAAAGCTGACTCTCCCGGCAGCCAACATTGAAAGTGTTGGGGGCCAGATGAAAGGCTGGAGGAGAGCAGGATGGAGAGAGAAGGTGAGAGGAAGCAGATGGTGATGGGGTCCCCGTGCTGGAGGTGGTTGGGGAGGTTCCTGTGCTGCCTCCTGCAAAACAAAACACATGGGAGGATGTTCAGAGACCAGAATCACATCTGCAAAATGAGACTGTCTCATTGAAAAACAGCTTAGTTTAATAAAGGAACAAGGGTGGTAAAATGGCCGCTGGAAAGCTCGGCCTTTCTTGGCAAGGGCTCTCACTTTATTAATAGCATCCTTTGGTNTTTTTTTTTTTTTTTTGTGCTATGACTTTGTTTTTCAAACAAAGTTTTATTCCCTTTTTAAAATGGGAGAGGGAAGCAAGCCTGCCACAGAGCAACCCAAGGCATTGGGAAAAGCTGTGAGAAACCACTGCTCCATCAGTCAAGAGATATGCCATTTCCAGGCATGTGTATCTAGTTCATTTTTTCAGGGGAAAAAAGGTCTCTTTCTCTTCACTCCTGGTGTGCAGGAACCACCAGTCAGTGAGCTGTATGGTCCCACTGCAAACATGCTTTATCATCTGCTCAGGGACTTGTGGTGGGAAGTGGCTGAAAGCATGTTGGACTTCTGCACCATTCAACATTTTTTTCAGATGGCTCATGGTGCAGCGGGACTGATTTAAGCCATAAGTAACACTAAACAAAGGGACAGAGTTTCAAGCTATAGCTTGTTCCACAGAGAAGAGAAGGCAGATCTGTCAGGATTTTCAATCATGTGCTTAAACTTTGAAAGGGATTCCATATGTTGTACCTCTAGTGTTAACAAAATATTGATATATGGGCATGTCAGTAGTATCAACACATTATCCAATATTTATGCTACGAATGATGGAATTGACCATTTTGCACAGCGGGGATGCTCACATGTTCTGACCTTAATAATACTGCGTAACACTACCAAGAATGGTAACAAACTGAAAGTGATATGCAGAAGCCGATGGCAGAATTTTGAGCTTGAGAAGAGGTTATTTACAGGCAACATTCTGAGTTAGAGGAAACTTCCTCGAGCAACCAGGAAAATGAGTTCTATGCTTAAGTGAATACATTTTCTGATGCGAAGCCTTTTATTTTCCATTGAATTATTCTCTTTGTGTGGGATCTCCTTTCTGCATTAGGGCAACTAATACTGAAGACTCTTGTAAGAGGAGAAAAGAGGTGCTGGTGAAGATTTGACCAGGGAATAAGCAGAACCAGAGGAACCATGAGGAAAACGGGTGACGCAGCATTTTCCACAAGCGAGAGGATAACAGGTAAGAGGCAAAGGGACTGGAAAAGAGGGTGTTAGAGTGGGCAGAAGAAATTTAACCAAGGCAGAGACTGCACATTGAGGATCAAAAATAAGGGGCAGCTTTTTCTTGTATCACCTTCTGGGGAAAAACCCCCAACAATAGGATTTGGAGATGGTTTAGGTCTGCTGCAAAACAGAGGAGGAACTGAATACAGTGCTGCTTGATGAAAAGAGAATAGGTGATGTGGATGGTTAAGAAATGCACTAGGGAGATTCTGCATCACTATATTATGTGAGAATGTAAGCGAGATCATATCTGGCCCTTTGTAACACATTCAAGATGAAAAAGAGTGTGAAGTGAAAATGTACTCTTGAGACATTAATAATATTTGTGATTTTTTAATTTAAAATTTTTTTCTGAAGCCAGATCCAGAAAAAAAGAAGAAAAACAGCCTTGGGTAAGCACAGCCTGGAAATGATTGTTGCTGACCTAGGCAACATTAGCAAAATGCATGTTTCTGTGTTGCTAAGTCATTACCATTACCAGCCGTGGAGAAGAAGGCTTATTGCTTATTGCTGAGCCACTAACTCCTGTCATCATTCATTCAGAAGCATAAAAGAGAAGCATTGCATCAAATGTCCATTAAAGTGAATGAGAAAATTTGAAGTTTCAAATGGCATCATGGGCTCGCTGTATTCACTTCCTGACTGATTTCATTACTGAAATGCTCAAACTTGCACTTGTGTTTTAGTTCCAGAGTTCAAAAGTTTTTTGTGTGAATTTCTAATTTAGTATTTATTTTAAAGGGTACAGTTCCCTGGTTCATTTAAAGTCTCTGACAGACTTTATATCTTGGACTTGTCACATAATCACAAAACAAATACAGCATGAAGCAGGATGTATTTAACCTGCAGTATTCCTGTACTTGACTCTTTATACCACGTTTCATGAACAAACTGCACATAGTGACTTAGTTGTTGACAGTATCTGCAGAATAAGTAAAAAGTATATATGTGGATATATATGAGTATTTAATGATGTATTTGCAATAAAATCTCTAGAATAAATTATTAAATGCAATGTCTTAATTTCAGGCTTCCCTTACCCCATGGTTAACCTTTAAAAACTACATAGGAGAAGAGTGCACATGCCAATTACCTCAAGCATTAGACTTCATTCATCTGCTAAGGAGTTATGATGGAGTCCTATCGAAAAGTGAGGCTTTGTCTTCACAGAGTAAGAGTAAATAGAGATTGCTAATTAACAATTGTGAGGACTGCTTAATGACTCCAAGCCTGAGAATTGCACATTTCAGGTCACCCACAAAGAGAGACTGAAGTGATTCTGCTCTGAATTATCCCTATTTGCAGGCCAAAAGAAAAACCCTGAAGTCACAACACAGCAGTTAGGAAACAAAGTAAAAATTATTTTTCTTTTTCTCTGTAACATCAAAATGAGGAGGAGGTAAGAGATCCGTTAACAGGAGCAAATGCCAAATCTGGCAACCCTCTTTTAAGAATGCTTTGCTACTGATGCCAATTACAAGTACAAGACACACCATGCTTCTGCTGCAACAGAGCATAATGCAAAAGCATGAAGTTCCTAATAATTTGCAGAATAATTTGTACACTTTTAAGAGGAATGAGAAACAATACAAAGCAAGGCCCTTCTCAGCTCGTTCTCTTCAGAAGGCAAACAGCCGCAGTCTGCTCTGAATGATATTTCTTATCCATCTTTGCTGGCAGCACTAAGTATGGGCCAAATGCAACCTGGACTTTTGTGAAGTTTTAACTTGGTCTGTAGCTGTTAAAAAAAGTCAGCCAAATACCCCTAGAGATGGCAGCAAGCCCAGCAAGAATATCCACACTATACTACAGATGTGCATGTCATTTTAATGGAAGGCATGAGTACAAAACAGTCTAGTTAAACTGATACACGAAACTATGTTTAGGTCCGGCTTAATTCAACTGAAACCACATTTAAGCAAGAACTAAATTAATCCTGTAATAATTCTCTTGTGTTTGTTTTCTCTACCTCACTGTTTCCCCTGGAAATAGTTGCCAATACCAGAAGCACTTACCAGTAATATTGCCGTATCTCTCGCCTCCACTGTTAGCATGATTTCAAAGTGATTAATTACTACTCTTCCCAGCCACCAGAAGATATTTTTTTTGGTTCTACCAAATTTATATAAAATATAAGGTTCAAAACTTCCTAGCCTTCTCCTTTGTACCTGAGCCCTGCACTGCATGGCAGATGAAAGTGTCTGTCCTCACGGTATCCTGCTGTCATGTCCAGGGCTTAGCCAAGCAAGGTGTCATTCTGAAGGAAGCTGCTCTCTGTCTGGGCATGTAAGTGGTAACTGAGTTGACTTTATCACAAGAACAGCAGCATTTTCAAAGAGAGAAAGCTGATAATGATCTAGTGTATTGTCCAGGGTTAAACCACTACAAAGAAAAATCGAAATTTGCACACTGTACTGAGAAATAAGAAATCATTGCTAAGGAGGAGAGATGGGAAAAAGAATGAAATCGTGATGGAAGACAAGATGGTGAATGTAAAGGCAAACTTTCTTCCTATGCCAGCATTTCCTCCTGTGACACCGGATAGAAATGCTGGCTATGTGCCAATGTCAGATATGTACTCAAAAAGGTTTGGGAAGAAATTACAGCTTTGTATCTGGGTATCGACAAAAACTGCCATTAAGCAGCTTGTGGCTGGTCTTTCCTTCCTGTCATTTGTGTCTATCTAAGCCTTAATAATGGTGCTGTCTCCCCACATGTTCCCAACTTGCTGTTACCTAGACCAAACTTGTTTTAAGAAAAATTTCAGGGTAAACTGCAAGCCCAGACATACCCAGCCCATGAGCGTGATGTGCCTTAACATGAGAGGCCAGAGTATTCTTGAAGAATTAGGCATGCCAAGGTGTCTGAAAGGCAACAGGGACCTCTTGCACACAGGGCAGGTCATGTAAAAAACTTCTAACACTGCAGTGTAGATGGAAAATACATCTGCCAGCAGCCAGCATTAGCCAAAGGAGCTTTCTGGCAGCAGAAAGATAATGAGGAGAGCATCAGTGCCAAGGGAGTCTGAAGTAATTGTGCATGGAAAATTTTCTGGGATCTCTTTTGTAAATGACACCATACTATTTAGTTGACCCACAACTTATCCCAACCTCCTTTATCTGAAAGGTGCACATAAATCAAACTTTGGGCTGCACTGCAGAATATTTTCCTTGCTAATGTTTCCAGGCATTAGTTGCTACCATAACCTGCAGTGCTTCCTTACAAACCTCCCTGTCCTTGAAGTCCTTTCTTACTGCAGAGGAGGAGAGCAAGTGCTAGGTGAAGTTGCAGTCAGCACAAGATATCTGAACATGAATGCCATGCCCAGTGCAACAGCAGAGTCTCAATAGACAGGCAAGAGCTTTAGAGCAGTTTGGGCATCTTGGTTGGAGCCTGCAGCTCTTGGTATGTCTAGTCTCAGACACTGATGACCTGGCATTCTCTGTCACATTACAAAAGATGTGGCTGAAGATCATCAGAGCTTGCACCTTGACTTTCCAACAAGAATGGGAACAGCAAGGTAGAAATCTCAAGATTTTACATTTTGATGGGTCAGGCAGCACAAAGTTACTCTATGAGAGCAAATGCTTCTTAAACAGCTCAGCCCACTTCAGCCCACTTACAAGATAGTTCAACTTATGGCCAGATACAAACTACAGGTTTGGCATGGCCAGCCTACAGCTTGGAGGCTGTTTGACTCAGCCCAACAAGACAATGTCTGGCTCACAGCCTCAGTCAAGCCATCTTCCACCTTCATATGTGAGCTGGACCTAGCCCAAAAGCCAGATGCTTGGATTGATAGGTATATGACTTTGTTTATCCATCTCCTAGGGGAGCCAAAGCCACCCTTCTGACACATTTTCATTGTGTGATAATCATATGTCCAAGCACCTGAGGGTGCAGGAAAAAGGGGCTGTGGCCACCAGTCATTCATCTGGCTTACAGCTCTCCTCCTGGCACTTAGCTTGAGCAAACAAGCCCTCCTGAGAGACAGTTTATATTAACTTGGGCACAAAGCCATGCTAATGCAACTCTCCAGCTTTCCAAATGGAGCTGGCCAGCAGCTGGCATGTGTCTGGCCAGCATGGAGGACAGAGGAGCCTGTCCATGCAGATGTAGTCTAAGTCATTCCTGAAAGGTCTGTTTTTTTTGTGAGAACTCTACAGACTTGTACACGTATATAAAGTGTTTCTCTAAAGCATAGAAAAGAGAAACTTTTCCCAGCATTTTGCAGTGTTCAAGCCTTGGACACAGCAGTAAATAAAGTGATGGTGTACATGCAGGAAAATAAAATTGAGCAAAAAGGCAAAGTCCCCTTGCTTTTCTGTGCACTTGTACATGCATACACACTAAGTATGGCTTATGAAACTCATTTTCTGTCTTCCAAGTTACTTCATCTTTGGTCATAGTACAAAAATTAATTTTGTTAATTGTACAAAGATGGGAATCTGAGAGGGTAACAAGGTGAGGAGGGAGGGTTTCTGAAGACTGCTAGGTGGTCTGACTGATAGCTTATGAGGCCAGAGTGTGCCACAGTAACCATCTGATCTCATGTCCTTTTTAATAGCCAGGCCTAGCGCAAACCTGGATCCATCTCTGCTTCAGGCAGCATATGCCTCAGTCCTGCTCAATGCCTCCGGGCATTTAAGTGCTACAAAATCAAGTGTCACTTCTGCTCCCATCTATCATAACAAATTTTGCCTTGCAAGTATAACTGGCAGCCCAAGGTCTCTCCTCTCATTCCCAGCTTTGCAAAACTCAAGTCTAAAACCTTCAGAAGGACAGAAAGACTCTTCATCACATCCTTCTTATACTATGATTACGAAAGTTCCCTCTTCACCAACCAGGAAAACTAAACGGCTTTGATGCATCTTCCTTCTCACCAAGCAAGGACAGGGCTATCTAGTCTATGACATGCTGGACTATGCTGGATTCTTTACCCATTTCTAGGTAGGAAAACTTCCCACTTTTATGGGAATGAGAGCCATTTCTGTCTTTGCAGAGTGTAGCTGCCTTTTTTTTCTCTCTCTAGAGTTCTTGGACAATTATCCAATTATGAATCCACTGGTAAAATCTTTAAAAGGCCCAAACGAGACTCAAAATCTACTGCATGCCAAGTTGCTGGGTTGTAGAGAAACATAAAGAATGCTTTGTTGTTCTTTGGAATACAGCTCACAGAGTACCAAAAAAAAATTACAGCAGTAGTTTTAAGGGGGAACTATGATGTATGTACTGTATGGCACAAAGGTAAGGAATGAAAGGAAATTATAGAGGAGGACTTTTTGTTACAGGTTTGCCTCAAATTACAAAAATCATTGGAACTAATGGTAGATCTAGAACAACTCAGAATAGTATTTTACTTCCCTTTAGCTCTTACAGATTTTTGCAACACAAACTGAACAGTCAGAAAGTTAGAGACAGAACTTGCCTCAGTCACTCTCCAAGATAAAATATTTTCAATAACTAACGGTAAATACCAACCCTTTTATTCTACTGTGGACAAAAAGTAGAATTCAGGACATCTGATTTCAACTCCCATCTATAGCCAGACCACCAATAAAAGACAATACCTCCTTTCCAGGACTTGCTCCTCATACAAACACATGGTACTCCTGGGCCAGTACCACGCTGTCTCAGGAGAAGGCCTTTTGGGCAGTACCTTCTGTCCTGTGTACAAATAGCTGTAACATGGCATACACGAGAGTTCCATGAGCTTTGTATCAGCTCTCGCTGATTCCCTTCTTCAAGCACAGACACAACAAATCCACTCAGATTTGGAGGATGATAAGTGGTAATCATGCACAGTCCTTCACATTTACAACCATCAACTGGGCATAGACATTAACAAGGGGGTCATGTAGCAAAAGCTAACTCTAAGAGAGGACATTCTAAGAGAATTAAAATAGGACGCAGAAAAGGACTCTCTGTGGGACAAATCCTTCAGAAAGTCACACCAGGAGCTTCTGCAACTTTGCTGCTGAGATTAACCAAAATTGTGATTATTTTTTACTTCTGCCATAGAAGTAACTTGAATTACAAGCTTCTCCTGCCAATTGTGATGAAGTCTGCTTAGTGCCATCACTGCCCCTGAAAGTTCCTGCACTTTAAGGTATAAAAAATACAATAAAGAGCTATAAAACCCAGAGGCACTGTGGTTCAGAATTTCTGAATTGAGTAACTATGTCGCAATCGAGGAAAAAAGGACTGTGGTGAGCTCAAAGAAAAAGTCATTTTCTATTTGTAAAAAAATACTGTGTTAGTCTGAAGAAATTGTGAAATTCTTGAAAGTACCATTGCCACTTCCAACCATTCATGCACAATCTGATCAACTTCCATAAGATAACAGAGATTTAGGTTCAGTCATTGGATTTCAGGATAAACACCTCTCTGGAGTAACAAAGTACTTCAGGCTCCTTTCAGGTCATCAGACTTTGACTTGCAGCTTTTTGTGTTCACATCTGGGAGGGTATTTTAATTTTCAGTGTGAAAGACGAGATCTTGAAGCACCAAAAACGTCGCTTTCCTAAAGAAAAACTGTCTGCAGCTCAACAAAGAAGCTGGAACACTTTGTTCCCTGTTGCTTTGTTTAAATGAGGCAACCTATGAGCCATTTGAAGTATGAAGCAGAAACCAGCACTTGATCCTAATAACACTAGCAACAACTGCTCTGTTTCCAATCTCTTCTTCAAGGCCAAAAGAATCAAGAAGATAATTGAGACCAAACCCAGGTATCTGACCTTTGCCAATAGCCCAGACTGTTCACAATTGATTTCAAAAGGGAAGCAGCATCCAGATTATCCTGGTGGTGTTGCTGAGAGAACCGAGGGCTGCTGTTGGGAGGCAAGGGGCCAGGCAAAAGAATTTGTAGATTGTTCAACCTCCTTTGCCTTAAGTAGCTCCACTCTTTTGGAGATACTGTTTTTGGGATCTAATATCTCAGATAAAGCCAAAAGGATCTTAATAGTTATTTAATTCTTTCTGCCTCCAGGAACCTGTGATGGCCTCAGACAAAGTTCTAGAGTGCTCAGTCTTCTTTCCACTTGACGGCAGTACACAACTGTGCACTCAGGGTTTAGTTTTCATATGGGTGCAATCAGGGCAGCTCTCTGAGCACCACCCCCACGAGTAAAGCATATGATACTGAATCAGTAACAAGCAGTACAGTCAAACTTTGGCAAGACAGAGGTGATGTCTGCCCAAAAAGGGTAATGTTTACAGACATAGAAGCTGGAAAAACAGCACCACCTCAGCTCGGTGTATCTGTCTCCCATCTGCTGACATACCACGCAGACTTAGGGTCTGTCTGGAAACATCGTTACTACGAGAAAACATTGTCCCTTTCCAGCAGTAAATGAGAGATTTTAATATGTTTCATACCAAGGACAGACAGCGTGGGTATCCTTTTGAGTGTATCATTGTTGACACAAGACTGCAGGGTTAAGACGTCCCCCTCTCTGAAGGCAGTACTCGGACCTGTACTCGATGGTTAGTTTGTAAACACATGCTGCTCTAGGGATAGCAGCATACCTGCTGCTACCAGAGATAGCAACAGCTATCTTACCGGTGGGGAACACATCCCTCTTTGCATCCAGTACCCTTTTGGACAGTTTTCAGGTTCTTAATGCTAATCTCAAGAGCGATTAATGCCAATTTTGCAGACTCTCTAAAAGGTGGACTCTCTACCTCAGATCTCCAGTCCGAGATCAATGCAGATGCTCAAGTTGATGGACCTACTGAATGTACTCTTTGGTGGAGTCCTCAGCAAAGGCACTTATTCAGGGAAAGAGATCCTACTGAAAGGAAATCTGCATTGAAAACTCACCAGTCAAGGCTAAGATGTTTGACTCTTGTAGATTTGGTATGCATGTATGAAAATAGGAATTTAATGGTAAAGTACATTTTTATTTGCTGCAAGCCTGCTGATATACATCATCATGTGACCCAAATATTCATCCTAAAATTCTACTTAGGAGGCAGTTCTTTTTACTAACTGCCAGGATACCTTTGATTTCACTTCTTTGATTTCACTTCTTGCATAAGTCATCAGTTTTTGTAGGAAGGATCAGATACTGATCACTATTCTACTATCGTTCTAGTGCCTTTCCAGTTTCTATGTCCTGGAAAAACTTAGTCACTGATAGTGATCTGCTCATCACAATGTCCTGTGAGAAACTGGATATCACATAGGAGCCAGCAATAGCTCTTTTTCCTCTTAGAAAGCAACATAATTCAGAGTTACTGGAACTGTTTTTTCTTTTTTCCCTCATCTCTTCTTTTTTTATGTTCCCTTTTATAATCAAGAAACCAAACCACATATTTTTAATAATGAGAATCTGGATGAGGTTCAATCTAAATTTTGAAAATATATTCCAATTAAAGACTTTAATAGATTCTTGGCTTTCCCTGCATCTCATTGCCATGTGCATTCAATAATCCCAAGCCCCCTTTTTCTCTAGTAGTAAGTAGACTGCAGCATGTGTGACATCACTCTCCAGAAGGTCAGCCTCCCCTGGGCTTCCATTTTCCAAGCATTTCTTGCAAAAGTTTTGTTCAGAGGGGACTTCATTTTTCTAAACTGGCTGCAGATCTGCAGTGACTGCCAAACATGGTGTTTGTTCTTGTGAAGCTGCGATGACTTTTGGATTGAATGCTCCAAAAAGAGGTTTTCTTCCAAGCTAGAGGGTTTCACACACAGAAGGAGCATGTTCTGCCCTTTGGAAGGGCAATATGATGACCACTCAGGTCATAGACCTGCAGAGATTTTAGTAACACTTCAGTGGCAACACATGCAAATAAAGCTCATGGAGCGCTACATTCAGCCACATCAAGCATCTTTGAGACTGGTTGTGATATCAAGCTCGCCAGTTTGTGTGGCAGCTGAAACCTATCATTGTGGAGATTAGAGAGTTATTTAATCCCTGTATGAAACAGCTGCACCCAGCACATCGAGTATTGATTTTGGTGTGTCACTGGGGCCCTTGCTTAACACAGAGCTTGGGCCAAACACATGAGCAAAGCACTAGGATGTATGTTGAATGGCAGAAAGGATAATGTGGAAAAAATTATAATACTTTTAGATAATTGTGTCATGTGGATGCATCTAAAGTACTCTGTGCAGACTTGGTTTTAAAGAAACTATTAAAAACCTGGAAAGCTTCCCACTAGAAGAGAAACTAAATGACTGGTGCTATTCACTTTGAGAGGCACAGAAGAGGGACCTGTAAAACAATTAAATGTATAAAAAATGTGGATGAGGGAGAACTTCTCCTTATCTCTTAACATCCCTCAAGAAGGGATGGACATTTAGTTGGAATAGAAAACTCAGAGCCACTTGAATGAAGCATGTTCCATGGATTTGTTTCATAAAAACATAAAAACTACAGTCACAAGAGTATTGAGGATGGATGACACAAAGCTAACACATATTCTTTCTGCAAGATAGCAGAGGCCATAACAATATGGTATGAGAGTTTCTTTTTGAGTAACTCTACAATCTGAGGTTTTCCTTCGGGGCATCTTCTGCACCAAACAAATCATTCTACATTTTTTTCTCCAAATCCTCTTCAATCTCTTTCCACCTTTAAAAATACCAACAGTAGAAGAACATATTGTAATGTCAGTTTGCAGCTTTAAAACTGCCTCTACACTGCTTACCACTGTTTTTTTTCTACACCAAAGAGTGAATGTTTTCCTACATACACTGTCCGTTATCTGTGCAGTAGTTTATCCACTGAGATCTCCTGATTCTTGTCAGTGCCAACATTTTCCAGCAAATTCAGTATATAGCCATGTCCTACTTTTTTGTTTAGTTGTGGACAGCTTAGTGCTGGAACCAGCCTCTGCAGAGTAATACTAGGATTGTCCTCACTGGATGGTGCATTTGTAGTTACCACATCAGCTTTGAGATCAGTCAGTTATTCATTTCATAATACACAGTAACACTAGCATTTCCAAACTGGCACATGCAGCAATTAATGTAATGCTTTACAAAAATCATCACACTTACACAGTTATTTCTATCAGTCAAATCTCTAACCTGACCAAATAATAAGTTGGATTTGTTGGAAAAAACTGGTTTTGGAAAACACCTTTATGTCATGAAAAAACTACCAAGTGACAAAAGAAAAGCTAAGAATCTGTAACAATCCACAGCAGAGAGAAATTTAGCTGAAAAGCAGCAAGGGCACAGTATTTATGCTGCTGACATCCCAAGACCTTGCCCCAGAAAACAGTAAGATGGATTCATCTCTAGAAAATCAAAGCTGAATACCACAGCTCCTACAGGAGAACTGTCTAGCACTTCCCTTGACTTCATGTAACTGAAACCTATTTCTTTTTTCCTATTCACTACATCATCTTAGTACTGTTACATATTCTTTCCCTTCTCACAACCATAACTTTCTCTTCATCCATAAAGTTTCTCCTAGGCATGCAGCCGCTTTTGCTGCTCTCACCTTGTCTCTCTGCAGTATATACTCCTTTTAGCTGCAGTGGACTCATCTAGTCCCAAAGACATGCTGTAGCCCCAGTAAAATTTCTCCACTAAAATTCAAGGAATAATAGGAAGGCTTGCAATTCCTCAAATGTTTATTCAGAAATATTACATGTTCACCCTGCTTTGGAGACAACAATGTGATTTAGAATTAAAGTATCTGTTTATTAAAACCACACTCTGAAAACTTCTAAATATACACGGGTATGAGATAACAGCGTACAGCTCAGAGTACTGAATCTTCAGGGGGGGAGAAGACAAAAGTCTGGGGTAAGTCACTCACATGTAAAGACTGGCTAAGGGGATCTGAGGTACAATAGCTTATGCTGATGTCAGCTGTTAAACACCAATGATTTATTTGCCTGGCACCCAATTCCTTTGCTTGAGAGCAAAGAGACAAAGAGGTATGGGCATGGTATATCCTGGTTGTCTTACGTCTGGGGGGAAGAATCGTATGTGGCTTAAAGCCACCTCAACATTTCTTTCTCTTTCTGCCAGCAATTCCAAGGCCTTCAGACCTGCGTGTTTCTGCTGGCCTTCAGAGGCTGTCCCAGCAGCCAGAAATTAAAATAGAATGTTCCTTGGCTTTGCACCTATTTTTGAGACCGGGGTCATCTTATTACAGCAGCCACTGGAGACGTGAAGACTACAATGGTTGGAATATTCTGATTCACTATCTTGAGCTCATTTCACATGGCTAAATGCAGAGCCAAAAGCACTTTTTTAAATGAGTTACTCAGTTTTGAGATTGCCCTGTGAACACAACTTCAGTTAAGGGCTGCCCTAAGCCTAGTGGCCTGTGGTCTGCACAGAGTCGGCTGGTCACAGGGTACTGGCTTGCTTCCTGGTTTTTCAGCTGCCAAACTATATTATAACAGGCTAAAAATACATTAAATATTTTCCTTTCCTAGTATTACCTTACCACGTAAGCAATAGCTGGACTTGCCACTAGGATGTTATCTGATAACCAAGGGGAGGGGAGGGGAGGTGGGTAAGCCCGAACAGGGGGTGAGACATTGGAGAGAGGCTGCTTCAGTGACTGTGACCAGGATGAGAGGCTGTTATGTTTCTATTTAGAAGAGTGATGAAACATTCCTGAATTTCTTCTTTAACTCATCTCTGACCGCATGATTCACCACAAATGCGCTTAACACAAGACCATGAGCTTGTGCAAAATGTCTCCTGCCTCATGATGTGCCATTTAAGAAGAGTTGGATGGTCATGTAAAGACCATGCATGGGGAGTCTAATACAGATGACTGGAGTGTGCTCTACCCTCCTCTGATGCTGTGCCATCAGAAAAATGATTTAGCAGGTTACCTAGGCTCTAGAATGTTGCATGTATAATGGGGGTGGGGGACTATCAGGAAAATAGATGCCTGTGCTTGATACCCACCCAATTCTGCCCTGGTGATGGGCAGTCCCAACAACCACCACTTCTCTACTCTGGAGAGGACCATACAACACTTAGATGAATTTAAAGTCCAGAGGGAAGCTCTGGGGTGATGTCAAGCTCAAGTGTGAGAGGCTGGAGAATCTGCTACACATGGCAGCCATTTGGTTTTGACTGTTTAACCTCACTGGTGTCATGTTCAAATAACCTTTTGAATTGTTTCTTTTCTTGCATGTATGTTGCAATAAAAAAAATTACTGGGCAGCCTTGATATCTTTATTCTCAGTGATCACTGTGTTTTTAGCTAGAAATAACTGCAATAAAGTGAAGGGGAAAGACCTATCCCTGCAAAAAACAAAACAGCAACACAGCCTGAAACTAGAGATGAAAGTCCTACTTAACAAGTGAGAGATGTAAAGGGCAGAAGCTATGAAAGGACACGGCATGTACAAGTGGATGGCATTTGGCCTATCTGATAATTCTTCCCAGACTGGTACTACCAGAAAGTCTCTCCAGCAAGACTGCTAGTCTTGAACTCAAGGTAGCGGATCATAGAGGGAGGCACATTCTTAATCTCCTAAAGTTTCCAGAGGACACCCTCCCATTCCCCTTATGTTTCCATACAAATAAAAAACATTAAGTGTAAATGGAGAACAAGAGTCTGACATGCTTGAGCACTTCCTCAGTCTCTCTCTTCTCTATTCACACTTAATTTGTGTTATGAAGTTGAGATGGTTTGCATAAGCCTACACTCCTTCCTGCTCCTTCTTCTGTCTCTTAGGACTGTAGGTCCAGCACTGGGAGACCAGGAGATCAAGGTGGGTCCATTGCGCTTCATAAGGCCTGTCCTGTCCACCATTTCCATCCACCCTCACTGCTCTGTGTTCTTCCACTGCAGTCAAGAGCTCAAGAATGTGTGTGACATCCCCATTCCGGTTGATGGACACATGGCTGAGTGTGTTGTTGCTCTTACACTCTCCTCTCCTGCGCTTTCTACAGATCTTTACATTCTCTTTGTATGCTTACCTTGCTGCTTCTGCATGGTAGTGAAGTCTTCAAAGGTGAGAGTGCGCACGGGGGGCCTCCAGAAGGCGTAAGTCTCCATAATAGCCTCCAGCCCCGTCCTATGCAAAGGAAATAAAACAAGGACAGAATAAGAATGTCAGTCTGCTGAAGGCATAGGCACTGAGGAAAGAAACCTCCAACCTTTCTTGACAGCCTGCCAGCGGTCACTGAAAGGTCATCTTGGCATCTGTGAATTCCTCAAGCCTTCCTGCACAGGTGCTGGCCACCAGAGTAAAATGAAATTTCCCCAGCCCAGGATGTCAAAAGCTCCTAACAATCTCTCAATGCCTTTTTCCTTTGTAACAGGAGTCTCAAGCCTCCTGTCTTCTTTGCCGGGGACACATGAATGTCAGTTCCTACTTTATCACTGAGCAGGTTTCCACAGTTTGTGGATGCAAGCTGTCATGAAAACAAAGGAGGTCTGGGGTTCAGCCTACAAAATCAGAGAGATTTTGTGAATGGTTTTTCCTTGCCACTTCCTAGTTCTGGACAGTGTTCTGAAGTGCTCATAAAAAGCAAATCTCCTTGGTTTTGGACTTCAACTAGAAATGCCTAAGATGCTCTTTAAAAAAAAAGAAGTAGCATCTCTGCTCTGGGTCCCTAACTAAAAACAAAGGCATAAAAAAGAGAAAAATCATGACAAAAAATTTAGTGAGAATTTTTCTTCTTGAATGTCTGGGGTCTCAGATTTGTTCTTATTTTCACCACAAAATGTTAGCTCTGCTGGAATTCTCTTAACTCTACAGGCTCAGTGAGGACATAAATGCATTGCCAGGAAAAGACCTCGTGCTCTTTATGAGACAAACCCTTGGAGTTTCTTCCCAGGAAAGGCTCTCCTCTGTAGAAGCTGCAACTGCTCTGTTCCCCATTCCTTGCCTTCCCATCTCTTCTCCAGCAGTAGGTTATAGCCCTTGCACTGATGGAACACCACTAGAGATTCTTTGTCAAATGTGGAAACATATCCCCTTTCAATGCAAAAGACACTAACATCCCCAGAGCCTCTCATCAGATGTTGAGCTGACACTGGAGCTGCCTTTTGCTTCTGAAAATGTCTTTCTGCACGTGCCTCCACTCACTCACTTAACTTTCCAAAGTCTCCCCGGAAGCTTGGATGCTTTAAATACATAGGAGTTGGCAAACCAAACTCTGTATTTTAAGAGGAGGTTTAGAAGAGAGGTTGTTGCATGGTGTTTATTAGCTGCTAAGCTGTTAGGAGTAGAAACAGAAGACATCTCTGCATAGCAGTCTCACACTAGTGCTGAACACATTACAACAAAACTATTTGGTTAATACTGTGGCCTCTGCCAGCTCATGGAGCTCAAAGACAACAAGGCAGTGCAGAATTTGAACCCATCTGCTAAGCTGGGCTCTGTGTGCAAAAGCTGCCCTTCCACTACTGTTATCACTCATAGGACTTTCTCTGCTCCTTGTATGTGAAAGTCACACACATTCAGACTCCATCTGCTTCTTGACATACACAGCCAGGGAGAGAGCAGTACCTTTTTTTGTAGCCTCATGAAAAGACCCCTGGTCTGAACACTGAGGGAGGACTTTCTGGTACTGTATATCCAGGGGACATAAAATGCCCTAAGCAAGCTGCAATGCAACTAGACCTGCTGTTGAGAGGACCGGCCTTGGTGATTAAAACCACGCAATATATCCAGAAATGCAGACTGAAAGTTACAGCTTTGTTAATCCAGCTGTTCTGTGTCTGCCACAGGATCAAGTGGTGAAGCAGAGAGGCCAGCTCACTAAAATCAGTGGATATACAGTCTGGCTCAGTCATTAGATCCTAACCTACATAACCCTATTCTGCACCAGCATTGCACTTCTAACTCTGCTCTCATGAATCCCTTCCAGTAAAATCCAGTTCCCAATGGGAGGTGGATCAGGGAGACAACAAAAGCAGGTTAGAGCTATTACTTCTGCCTCTCCCTGGAGCCTACATCATTATCTGCTAAAGTTGACTCAAAATTCAAAGTTTTTAGCTCTCCATCTTCCAGTTTCCACTGTCTCAATACAGTTCTCACAGGTATCATAAAGAATAGTTGGGAGAAAATAAAAGGAAGAAATAAAACAGTAAGTGAAGAATAATATACTGCTTTCAAGGACTGGACTCCACCATGTCTTTGAGCTGAAAGACAGTAATTGGCAGCATTGAGACTACCAGGACATATTGTAAAGCTGCTCTATTCCTGCCCTGAATGTCAGGGAAAGGAAAGATACCATTGGGGACCCATCTCCTCCTGCTCCAAGAGAACAGCTCTAAAACAGCCTTTTTGCTGTGGACACAGCTCCTGTCGCCCTTCCCTTTCCATGCTGCAGTTGCTGGCAGGAGCACTGTAACTTTGCTGGACTCACAGACTGCCCTGCAATGCTGAGGACAGCATGGTAATCACAGACACTTGAAGAATGGATGCCAAACTCCATAGCTGGCTCTTCCTCCCCAATTGTGAGTCTTTTATTCCTCCCAGAACACACGTTGAACGTGCATTATAAAACATCCTCTCTCAGTATGGGAGTGACAAAGCTCAAAGTTATGGCCAGTTCTCCTATGTATAAATTTAAGCTCCTATACACTAGATCAAACTTTTTCCCATTTTTTTGTGGTTTGGGGTTTTTTTCTTTGGTTTGTGTTTTTTCAGGGCTTTTTTAATTTGTGCAGAAAAAGTGTTGTTGGTGTTTTTGAAATTGTGTCTAAGCAGAACACATCCTTACTGAATTTTCATGCATCAGACAAGATCCATGACACAGCAGCTTCACATGCTAACCTGCTAGGCACTTACCACCCCATGTATGGAGTCTTGCAGAAGAACATACATCCATACTACAAAACAACTTTTGGTGAGAAAGAATAACCTTTGTGTGACTGATTATACAACCCTAGCTCCAGCCTTTCCTCTGTCTGTGATATATTCCCATTTTTTGGAAGAAAAAGTTGACATGGTGAGGTGGGAATCAAGAAATGTAATCCCTGTCAAGTCTAGTAACTGTATCTCCCATAGCAGTTTATGACATTGGTTTGCTCTCCTGATCAGGAGAATTACTGGAGTGCTCTTCTGTGTATGTGTTTCACCTCCTAACAGGGAAAAGAAACACCATCTGGCCAATGAAGAGAACTTTTGGGTCGACAATAAATGCTGACAAAAAATAATTGTTTGCAGCATTCCTGGAATCTCGGCAATTTTGAGGGAGCTCTGGTGAGAGCTGCTGGTACCAAGTGTGCTGAACATAATCCATGTGGCATCTACTTTCTCTTCTAAAGAGCTGTACTGAAAAATTAACTTCAAACTACCTATCAGTTCATAAACCTTCCCCTCTCACACCATCTTTTATGAAGGAAGTAAAAAAAAAAGTATCAGAAGAGGACTCTCCGCCAGCTTTTTTTGTTGTTTTTAATAAGGTCAGTTCTTTAAAAGGTATCCAAAATTTGCTCTCTCTTTTTCATTCATTCTTTTATTTTTAGTGCTATAAAGTTTTAATAATAGGCAATAAATGAAACAGTTCCATTGTCTGAAAAATGAAACGAGCTATCTATGCACCTCCATAATCCATCCCATATGGCTGATCTTGCCATTCCCACTGCATGCAGGATTCAGGTCATCATTTCATTGTTTTCTGGGGAAGCCAAACTATTGGCTCCAAGTGCCCTCCTGGCTCTCTTACCCTACACAAAAGCCCAAAGAGCATTTCCGGCACAAGCAACATTTTTTCACTTCAGCTGCCCACATCTGAAAGGAAAGTGCTGTTTTTTGCCTTCAGCCTAGGGGTTTTTTTCTTCCATGACCCTACTGAGTTTCCTGACCGTTGTCCCTTCTGGCTTCCTCCTGGATAAGGTCCTGCAAGCACCCCACTGTCAAATGAACTTTACTCTCTAAAAATAGGCTTCGTGGCATTAATCCTGCACCCTTGCTACCCAAACATTTGGCTAGCTGAGCTCCATATGCCAAAAACTCTAGTTTCTCAATCCCTTGAAGTTCAGGAAAGCAACCAAGTAATAACCTGCCTCATACATACATTATGTAGGTGTCCTTTCACCACCAGAAGCTTCTCTTGTTTCATTTTTACAGATGCTTCATGTGCTTTTGCAAAAAACAAAGAGGGACAAAAATTCAAGGAGGCAGAGGGAATCTTTAATAAGTAGGAATTAAAACTGAGCCTTCAAACACAGACTAAATCCCTAATCCAACAAGGCTAATGGCTAGCTGGATGGACACCATTACTTAACATGGTTTGAGTGCTCAAAGACTGCAAAACATTGTCCAGCTCCTGACCTGTTTCCATCCCTCCTTCTAAAACACCTCACAGCTCAAAGACCAAGGCAGTAAGCTATGAAGAGAGAGATACTCATGCAAATAAGTGAAAGAGAACTGAGAAAAGACCTGGGAAAAGACTGCTCCCTCATATGGATACAGGCAGTTACAACCTAATGGAGTGTCCCCAGAGCAGCAGCATTTTAGTTGTCCCTTGTACTAATGAGCTGAGACCACAGTCATAAAGAAACATAGGGGCAGGCTACGAGCTGATGGAAGTGAAAGATTCGAGAGGGAAATGAGTTTTAAAAACAACAGTCAACTCCATAATTTCTGCAGCAGTCAACAACAGTGAAACATAAACCAAGTAAGTGGAGGGAAAACATACACCTCCATTTAATGGACGAGTCTCTTCACAAAGCAGAAAGAGAATGTCCTAGCAAAGAAGTGGCTCAAGAGCTGCTTTTTATCCGACATAATTTTCTTACTTTTCAGGGGGGTTCTTTCCTCCATCGTTTGCTGGTAAACTCTAACCATGGTTCTGATTCAATACCCTGATACCACAGGGATATCACGTCCTGGAGCCACCTCAGAATTCTTTGTCTCCTGCTACTGCCACATCTTTTGTTTTCCTTTTAAGACCTTCCACAGCGAACCTCTTGCACATATACTACTGACTTGCCTGCTTCACAGTTGGCCCCTCTTTCAAATTACCCTATTTCTTTTTTCAAAGGGACATTTTTTCAGTGAGACATTATCCAGCCACAGACTAAAGCTGTGGGAAGGATGTGAGAAAGATACTTGGGAATGTGAGAATTTACAGAGCACCACGATTGCTAATTCAGTTGACCAGTGACCCTGAGATGACAAATTCACAAGGGCAAGAAGAGCCACCGAGCACAGTGAAGAAAAGTCCCACTTGGAGAGTCCTTTTCCCACACACCTTGAATGTGAATGCTTTTCTCCCTCCTATATGTATATCTGTCCTCTTGAAAGTGAGCAGCTGAGCATTAGTGTTCTCCACTAGCTGACAACAGTGGTGCAACCTTAGCCAGACCGCTGCTTGTGAGGCAGGCGCCTGACTGCTATATATGCTTGCAAATACCTTTGCCTGTTTTTTTCTTCCTAAAGCCTCAGGCTGCTCTCTTTGATGTGTAATACCTTAAAGATTTTAATTCCTCTTTACATCAGCAGAGAGCCTTACTGAGCCCTCCCCACAGCTGCAGCCATGTAGCAATTTCCTGCCCTTTCTTAAATCAATGAGCTACAAAGATCAGTAATTTCCAACCTTTTCAGGAAACTACTCAGATTCATTGAGCTAGGACCTTACTAATGCCTTCCATGTTAATATACCCCACCATGTACCTGGAACTGCATGAATCTCTCTTCCAAATCCAGCCCCCAGTGCAGCTGCATCTCTGCACACAGGGAAGATCTTGTACTGAGGATACATACTACTTCCCACACACAGGAGAGGAGAGTAAAAGTCACATATGCCTCAAGGAGAACTGATGCTCGCAGAGGGGATTGAATGAGAGTAGTAACATCTTTTTACGTAGTTTCTGTAAGGTGACAACAGAGGAACTGAGCTAGGAATGCTCTAGGTCAGTTGTAGACGTCTTTGTGATCGTGGAGAGTGCAGCAGTAAAGTGTGTGGTGGAAACCACAGGGTGGTTCACCCATTCGCTGAATGCTGTCCTTACCAAACTATGAAGGTGTTAGCAGTCCTGGGGAGCACACATAAAAGGAGCATGAAAGTAAAAAGTGAATTACAGTGCCCATGGGAACAGCCAAGGAGGGCTATGCACGTGACTTTCATTCTGGCCTGCACACTCAGAGCCTGTAGGCTTCTCGTAATGTAGTCATATATGTCTAATTCTATATTAAATATTTAAAGCCTTGTCACACCGATTCAAAGGACACCCACATCATTTAGATCTGAAGTACTTAGATATGCTGCACATTCTGCAGGATTCATTAATGGCAGAAGAAGTTGAAATTTTGTTTAGATTTTCTTTTTCTTTTGTGATAACTCTGTAATGTCTTTCAGTGTGAAAATAGGGATTTTTGATTAAAGATCCTTTTTAGTGTTGTTAAAATAACTTTTTAAAATAATGCTCAGGGTGTTTCATAAAAAATCTGACAAAAATCAAGGGACACAGTCAAAGTGAAGCCATCTGACATCACTGCAGAAAACCAGAAATTTTTCTATCTCTGTTCTTCATTTTAATAACAAAAACCATTTTTTAAAGAAAATCTATGATATCTTTACAAGTTCATTAATTTTACCTAATTCTTTAGATATCATGGCACCACATCAGCAATATTTGAAGAGTTTGCTAATAACTTATCGAAGATGTTAAAGAATACTTTAAAACACAAAAATTATAGAAATGAGCCAAATGAAATTAATTATCCAGCACAGAAAACAAACAAAACAAAAAACCCCAACAGTAAAACATATAAACAAAAGAAAGTAGTAGTAGCAGAAGGGATACTAAGATATAATCAAACAGAAAATTAAATACATAGCAGCAAAAAAATACAGTCAAAAAAATGTTATCAAGCAGGAAAGTGATAAGCTGTCTTTACAGATACATTGTCTAAGAGTATCTAAACCCCTTTGTCAGGGTTTGGGTCTGCAGGATCCAGATAGAGGTAGAAGCAGCACTGGAGGAGACTTCTGAAAAGAAATGGGGTCAGTCTAGCTGGCTAACCTGAAAAGTACTTCCTAAGGAAGTCATCACTATACATTAGATCTGTTTAGGCAAGATAAAACAGTCCTTCTAAATCCTCTAACAACTAGTCTACAGCAAATTTCTCCCATAAAAAGTAATTAGGATCACAAAATGCCTTTCTCCACCTTAGACACATGCTCCGTGCACTCATCAGGAAAAGAGGGGAAGAGATCAGTGAGGAAACATAAAAAATCTCCTGTTACCTGTTTCTCCCAGAATCTCTGAAACCTTTAGCAAAGGGGTTTCTGTCAATTTTTAATCTGGTGATCTAAAAGGAAGAAAAACAGAATTAGTTGATGCCTCCAAAATTTTCTCTTTAAACGAATGAAAATTATGGGTGATTATCACTCTTGCCCAAGCCAACTGTACAATGGCCTTCCATACTATTTCCCTAGACTTCTATTAAAGTTGCCTTTCCATTACCCATGAACAGACAGTGTGCTTAACAAAGAATGGCACCAGAGACAGAAACCATGGCAGCATTAGGAAGCCTGGCACAGTGCTAGGTCTGAAAAGTTGTTCCTGAAGGAGAAGCACACCTTGGACCCAGGTGCAAAACCCCAGGATCTGTAATTTATCAAAGGCTGTGTGGTTTAGGATGCATGCATACTACTCAGGTTTGGATGGTACCCGAGTTATCCCAGCATCAACACTCTAGATATCCAGCAGCTGGATGCACTCATGGACCTTCAAACAATGCTGAGGAGAAAAGGTCAAGCAAGGCACATGCTACAGCACCCGAAGCTGGCAGCTGGCCACCCAGTCACATGTACAAGTTGCTGTGTTCTTGGCATCTGGGTGGCCCCTCAAGGGTTTTCTGATCCAAGAATTTTTTTTTCCTTGTCTTTTTTTCCTCCCTTAAATAAAGGAGGTAGCAGCCAGACTAAGTGCTTTGGGAGAATCTTTCTTCCTGCTTTATTTTTAAGCACAAATTCCATTTTAGTAAATATGAAAAATAATATCCAGATTTTGAACTTGCACCTTGTGGTATTCGACTTCCTGTTGGCTATTCCACAACCTGGTGTAGCACAACAGCTTTCCTCTGCCTGCCTCACCTTGTCTCAGAGGCTCTGTCTCTGGAGTGAGAGTAAGATCCCAGATGTTATCAAATTTGAGGTGTTTTTGCTGAAACTGCTCAGAAGGGACTAGTTTAATACAGTCTGATCTGAAATGGATTTGCAGGTGTTTTGCTTCTGTCAGAACCAAGCTCTTACTCTGAATATTAAACTCAGATCTGGAATGCAGCTCCTATTTTTACAGAAGCTTAATTTGTGAACTTAATTTCCGCTAGCCTGGCTTTGCAGCTGTCCTGGGACTTGTGTGTACAGAGACAGATATGTTCTATGGAGGATGAAATTACAGCAGAGGGAATCCCTGTGGTGGATTTGCTAACATTTTACAATTGTTTCCAGAGACACTTCTCCCAGTAAGACAAAATGCCACTGGATGGCATGCGGATAGATTCAGAGGTTTTAAATTTGGTTTTAATGAACAGGTTTGTCCAACCCACCATAATCTCCTTACTGCTAACATTAAAGCGTGATTGTGTCCCCCACATTTTCTTGGACAAACCCCCCAAATGTTTGGAATTCAGACAGACAGAAATTTCATTGCTTCTTTACAGTGAGGAAGCTTATGGTGCAAGTCCCTGACAGGAATCTCTCCCTTTGCACCGCCCTTACCTGTGTAATTATGCCCTACAGGTCTAGTCATTAAGGAAGAATGATGGGCTTATTTCCTGTCATTTCTTCTCCTTTCTCTATCCTCTTTCCATGTCTAGGTTACAGCTAAATTTTGTATAGTATGCAAATTTGGGCAATGGGAGCCAGAAATTCCCCATACTGCAATGACAGCAAACCTATCATTATGTTGCAATATTTTTGATCCATTTTGGATCTTGATATAAGTCAGTCCAAGAGGACCAAACTGAGAATAAAAGTTAATAGCCATGACAAGAAAAAGTAGTCATGAGAGCATTGTCAGCCCATGTGCTCTCTTATATGTTGCCAAATAAAAAACTCTATGACATTTCACTGCATTTTTTACAATTCACATTTGTTGGAAATTGCTTAAATATTACAATCTGCCTCAAGCTGATTTAATATGGGTCTGTCTCTCAGATCAAAAATACTAAATGTGATTACATTCACTGAGTTCATGAAGTCAGATGTCGTCATGACAGAAGCACAGATGTTGTGAAGGGAAAAATATTAACATCATAATTTTTCTTCACCATCTTTTCCATTCAAGACTTCTCTGCAACTCATAGCAGAAAACTGGATAATCTGTTGCCCTAAAAGACTTGATAATGCATTATTTTTACTCTAAACAGGTTTGTACCCTCATTCTAGTTTTACAACAGTACCTTGCATTCTCTGAGTGGACACACTATTAATGCAGCAAAATGCTTCAACAACTGAGATTCTGTTTCACATGACTGGGAAAAAAATTACCTTATGTAGCCATTTTAATGCCATCACAACCCCTACCACAGTAAGAAGGAGAATGGCAGGAAAGGGAAATGGGATGTGCCTCTCACCTGAGAATAAAATAGGGAGTGTGTGTGTACAAAAGAGAAAAGGAGCTTCCTGAGCCCAAAGCATGACAGAGGTGATGTGAAGGCTGATGAGAATCCCTGAGGCACAGATAGCAATACATAAGGAGGCTACAAAAAGAGTGAGTGGATATAAGTAGCTGTCAATGCATGCAGTGAACATGCCTGAAGAAGCCATGAAGCAGGACACTTCATCAAAGAGCAGGGCACAGCCTTTCACTGGCCATTGAAGGAAAAGGAGATAATGTGTTTAATCAGAGCTCCACCCAACCTTGCCTTGAACACCTCCAGGGATGAAGCATTCAGAACTTCTCTGGGCAATCTCTTCCAGTTCCTCACCACCCTCACAGTAATTTTTTTTCCCCTAATATCTAATCTAAACCTACTTTCTTTTAGTTTGAATTTATTCCTGCTTGTCCTGTCACTACATGGCTTTGTAAAAAGTCTCTCTACATCTATCTTGCAGGTTCCCTTCAGGTACTGGAAGGCCACAATTTGATCACCCCAAAGCATTTTCTTCTGATCTTTGCTTACAGTTGGAAGCATTTTGCTTCCCCAGTTCTCATTCTGCTGTCCACCCACTCAAGAGGTGTTGTAAGAGATGTTACCATTGAAGCCTGATGCAAAAAAGTTGTTAAATACCTTAGCTTTCTCCTCCTCTGTTTTTACCCGTTCTCCAGCATTGTTTGTTGGAGGGGTACACCTTCTTTGCCCCTCTTTTGCTGATTAATAACGCAACTGTAGAAGCCCTTTTTGTTATTCTTTGTGTCCCTTGCCAGGTTCAATTCCAGCTTTGCCTTGGCCTTCCTCACAACCCTACACACAACCACACTTAATCTCTCTACTTTTCCCAGGTTACCTGTCCTTGTTTCTGCTGCCTGTGCACTACTTTCTTTCCTTTTAGTTTGACCAACAGGCCCCTACTCAGCCATGCTAGTCTGTTGACTTCCTTTCCTGATTTCTTTCTCCAGAGGATTGTTAACTCTTCCACTGTATAGAAGACTTCCTTAAAGGTCTGCTAGCTCTGTTCCATCCCTTGTTCCTGAGGGCAGTGTGATGGATGATTTGGCAGTGTCCAAGGGGATACTATCGACTAACTCCTAAAGGAGCTGGAAGTTTGACTTCCTAAAGCTCAGGGGCCTAACTTGACTCCTTACCTGACCCATATCTCTCAGGACATTTATGCAAGACAGTTTCAGTTCATGTGCAACACATGCATTCAAAAACTTATCTTGTCAACAAAATGATGAGATTGCACTTCTTTAAAAGTTTTTCCTTCACTGCTATAAAAACAGAACTATGTGTTTTCTCTCTGAGATAACCAATCTGAAGTAGTTGTACTGCCTTAAAATTACAGCAAGGACAGGACACTGTAGCTCACACCATGAGACAGCAAAGAAATTTGAACACAATACCTCTCTTTACTTTTCCTCTTTTCTTTTACTTTACAGTAAAAGCTACAGCCATCTCATCTCCAAGGTGGTTTTCTGGCTGGATACTTCATGTCTACATACAACTACATAGCACGCATTTTCTTTTTTAGCCTGTACACTGTATGCTCCACATTACCTCTTTTCTTAGGAAAGTTAACATCTCAATCACAAAAAGCACACTCAGCATAATAGGAGCTGGAGGCATACAGCTTTACCTGTTGATTTTGGTAGGCTGTCACTGTGGTGAAAACTGTCTCAGGGAAGTTGAAGGTTTTCACCCCATCTCCTGAAGGAACTGGCTTTGTAGGAGAAAGATCACTGCTGAAATCCTTACGGATGACATGAACACGGGGCTGATATTTATGCATTGAATGTAGGATTATCTGAAGAGAAAACAAAAGGACTTGTTTTTCCCCGAATATTTTACACCACATCCCGATGTACAAGGAAGCAGAGATAGAGCAAGAGCTAATGTGAAGAAATTTACCCTTTTCTTACAAGCATGTATGAGGTACAGTTTGTGCTATGTGCAGAGAGAAAAGTGTTTTATTGCCTTACAGGGTCAGGCAACATTTCAGGGAAAAGCAATGAAATAGGGAAAAAGCTCTATAACTTTAGAGAGCAGCTATAGACATGCACCCAACAAGATACAGGAGCATCAAAGCAACAGAAGAAGCCTTTCGAGACTGAGAGGAGCAAGACTGGGACAGCAAGCACCAGGTTTAACTTCTAACTTACGTGGCCTTGATCATCAAGCTCATTGTTGGTCAGCTTGAGCTTGTCAAAACTGACCACCTGCCTCATCCAGGTGTCTCCAGAAGCCAGTGAATCGGGGTGGATGTAAACCCTCGGGGGCACTGGAGAGTCAGCATTCCCAGCCACCATCCATTTGGAGCTGTGATACACATACCTGAAACAGGAGGGGTAGACCTAAGGGAAGTTGTCACTCACTCACTGTGAGAACATGTCCAGGGCTTCCCCTCCCCTGCCACCCTACCGCATGCACCCCAAGCTCTCATTTGCAGTCAGGGCAGAATGTGCTTTATTGCAACCTCCTAACTTATAAATGAAAGCCAGATTACCCTTGAGCCACTTGTTCAGACTTGATTCCTTATTAAAACCACCTTGCAGTTATTTTCCCTGTAAAACTCTGCCACATGTGCTTTCTCAGCTCCTTAACCCTCTCTGAGCCAGAGTAAGAGGCTGGAAAATACAGATAAACAAAGTCCTCTCTGAAAATATTAATAAATGCCTTGTAATTTCTGGAAATCTGCACTGGATCCTATACCAGACTTTGCACATTTGGATTCACCTAGAAAGGGCAAAAGCCAATAGATAACACTAGAGCAATTGGTAAAACAGAATTTCTGGTTTGAAATGTTGCAAAACAGGAAATTCCGTATAGTATTCCATATAGTATTCCATATGTTTGGATTAAAGGAAAAAAAATTTTTGTGTTCCCGGTCTTTTGTGGTCCTTTGTGTTCCTGATCTAGCCGTCCTATAAATGCCATAAATTTCTCTACCACAGTTCTGCCTAGACATTTTTTTCCCATCCTGCAATTCCTTCCATCTAAGGTATTTCACAGAGTCCCGCTAACACCTCTGAGTTCTGCCCTGTGCTGCCCCTCATCAGGTCTCTGCTCAGCTCTGCTAAGTTGTTTCAGTCTTTACCTACAGTGACTCATTTCCTGTATTTTCACAAGAAATGAAAAAAACCCCAAAGAAAAAAGGTCTGTTCTTTCATTGCTAGTTTGCTCTATGCGGCTGCACAAGCTAACAAGGACAGAAACAAAGGGTAAGACAATATGTCTGTTTTCAAAGTTAATGTTGTCAGAACCACACTCAAAGAAAGAGGAAAAACATCCAGCTGAGTATCAGACACTATCCTGATGCTTTCCCAGGAAAGGCATTTCCCTGAGAAAAAAACTCTATAGAATTTGAGAACAAAAGTGTAGTATTTAGTATTTGAAGCAGAGGTTCAATTCTGAACCCTTGAAATGTGGTTAAGCCAAGACTATTTGGGGAAAAGACTTGCTCTCAGGGGCCTTTTAATAAAAATACATAAATCACCTCTGTCTGGATATTTTTCTGGGATGCAGGGGACCATGAGTTTTCCAGAGTACTCTTTAGGCTCAGAAGTCCATTAATATCAGAAAAATCCCTTCTTCCCGTCTTTCAGCTCAGCAGTAGAGGGTTTCTCAATGACTCCACACTGTAGGTGGGGGACTAATATTCACTATTGCTGCTGTGCTGGACAGTGAATACTTTTAAAACAGAAATCACCCAATTCAGTTCAGGCCACATCTGAGATTCCTGTCTTAGTTCAGCTGCTATTTGCCCATTCCTTTCTTGCTGAAGTAGTTTTAGGAGCTGCAGACTCCCCATTGATAACACATTATCAGTTCCCTCAGACAGTCATTGGTAATCATGTCAATTGAGAAATGCATTATAGAGATCCCAATTAAAAACTGCTATTTGAAAACAGAAAGGTTTCAGTCCAAAAATGCAAGAGGGTATATTAAACCTCTGGGGTTTTGTCTCATGATTCTGTTCAAATCAACCATGTTGGTGTGTGCTCCTCCAGCATACTTTTGCAATAGTGTATAATGGCAGGTGTCTTTGCTAGGTTGTCATTGTCAGTAATTTATTACAAGATTCCTACCTGTATCTCTTGTTATCCACAGGGACAATGTCCATGGCAATATAATACTGCTGGTGGGGATCCAAGCCTGTGATTTTCACCCTCATGGCTGGAAACATTCTCCTAGGAAAATAAGAGTAGAAATAAAAAAGAAAATGGTGAATAAGGAAGCTGATCCTGAGATCCTCTTGCTCTTGTGTCTAGAGTTATTTAAGAAAAAACAGTCCTCAGATTAATCTGTTTATTAGGAATATATATTACATTTAACAAAAACACTGGCATTCTTGTCTCGGTTTTGTTAAGTCCTGGTAATATTTTGTGCAATCTTTTTAACAAGTGGTTTTTCTATGTTGTATGATCCAGATCTGTCCTAAGCATTTTCTCCTTGCAGGCAAATTATGAAACTCCACACCAAGAGGAATCAATTCCCATCGAACGGATGTGAATTTTCTTTTGTCTGAGTGTCTCTTTCTCTCATCTCTGCACAAGTTTAACTCTGTTGTGCACTAGACACTGTTCTGGAAGTAGTTGTAGCAAAACAATTATTTCAGAAGAGAACGGATCAGAACAATTTTAACCTCAAAGCTGTCAGAGTTAGTGTGGCTATGGCATCATTTCTGCTTCTTAAAAATTTTATGGTGGCCAGTGGAGCAGTTTCCATTCTACACCTCCCTCATAGAGTAGGCTAATAGAATCGCTTATGCCATATTATATTTGTAAGTAGTGTGATATTTTTACATCTTCATAAAATCTGAGGAGCAGAACTGGTTGGAGTACAGAAGGAATCAGTAGAAAGAAGAGCACTGAAAGAAATGCTGTGTTGTTTCACCAACTGTTAACTCAAATTTGAGCTCTATTTGAGTGGCTTCTTAGCCTTTGTCTAAAAGAAAACTCAAGCTGAGATCCTATAGGATGATGTTACTCAGTTGCATGACTTCCCCCTACACAGTACAGATCTTTGGTAGGAGACACTTTGAAAGTACTGCATGTTCATAAAAATTATGCTCTGCTTCTGTGACAAACAGACATATCCTTATGAAATGAAGGTATTTGGATGGAAAGAGATATTAAGGGGAAACTTAAAATCACAATGCAAAAACAGTGGAAAAGTCTACAAGAAATATTGTCCACTGTTTCTAGGAGCCATCCCTGGAAACAATCATGACACTGTCCTTTCTGTTTACTGAGAAGCAGTGAAATGTCAGCGAAGATTTAGTTCTCCTCCCAACAGTTCTGTTTCTCAAAGTATTACTAGTGGACACAGCCTGGAGGAGGAAGAAAACAGGAAATCTTGTGCCAACACCTCCAAATATGTCTCCCAAACTTGGAACTGCAGGGTTTGACCACGGGAAGCTATTTTATTCTTTCTCATCCAGGCCACTTATAGCCATTTGTAGAAGAGGGTGGTTGGTGCTCAGCCATCACCTTACAGCTCTTTCATTGAAGGCCACACTGAGAAGATAAATTCTGACCTATTAGTAACTGCATCTGCTTTGGAAAAGGGCATTTATCATGGGGCATGGGGAGAACAGCACCCCATAGCTGCCACAGCACAGCTAACCCGAGTTATGAGAGACATAAAAATGTCAGAAAAATCGTCTGCAGAAGCCCTTCAAGGAGAAAGCAGATTAGTGCAACTGATGGTGTGAGCTTACTAGTGGAATGACTTGTGGGAGGGGGGACACAAAGGAATAATGGATTAGTCTTTGGTGGCTTGAGGGCATTACCTTGTTTCTACCACAATGGCTCATTAAATCTGCCAAGCCAAATGGGTACAGGATGTGGCATTTTACAGTCTAGCTATCCTTAATTATAGAGAGGTGTCTTGGGAGCAGCAAAAGAGGTAGGTCATGTTTTGGAGGTTTGATGAGAAACCCAGGATTAAATCCGAGTCTTTTTAGCTCTAAATCTATGCACTGTACTGGGAAAACTGACTGCACTGTGTGTCCCAAGAAGCTCTCCTCAAATTTGCAGCCCCGTGTAAAGTTGCAGTATAGCCTGTGGGGCTGTTTGCTCATGAAATACCTTGTAAAAGATTACCACAGACCATTCAGCAGGCTTAGAGGCTAATCTCTAAAATGATTGGAGAGAGCTCAGCTGATCCTACTGCTTTCTCTGAGGTTTAAGTGTACTTTTAAACTTTTGAAAATTATCACTGGTTTTATTTTTCTGTGGGTGTAAAAGTAACTTGGGTTTCTTTGCCATAAGGATGTGACCTGGGACTGTCACAGCAGGTCTCCAGCAGCACTGCTACGTGGAAAGGGGAAAATGGAAAAGGCAGAGGCAAACAATTGCATCTTAGGGATGTACTCTGTAATCCTGCTAAAGTCTCTGTTCTCTGCATTTCCTCTTGGCTGGCTCTTGGTCCCCCAGAGGCACCAGCCTTATAGAAAGCAAGGGACTCAAATGTTTGGAAGGAATTCAGGCCATGTCAATATGGCTTGTGAATATGGTATTAATGAACAGTCAAGAATCTTTAATCTAGAAAGGTATCAGCTACCTCTAGAGTCAACAGCTACAGACAAGAAGGCTGTCTGTTTTCATAGGGAACATGTGATGACACCTGATATGTTTTAGGAGGAGGTTTTATATCAGCAGCAGTTTGGGATGATCAGGTTATTTATATGTTAGCTTCACCACTCATCTGGAAAACAAGTCTCCCTAAACTTAGACTGTGAACTTACACACAGTACCCTTTCAGGGGAAATATGATGTGATATGAAATAAGTTGTTAAATTACTTTAGGACCACAGAGAAGTGTTTTAAAAAGCATTTTATTAACCACCATGTGTCTCGGTCTACTCAATTTCTGTTTCCTTCCATAATGAAAGTGAGTTTTATGAACATCAAATGTGAAGAAAATTGATTATACGCAAATATCTCTAAAACTTGATTAAAATAGTATTTTCCAGCACTGTATTATATTAAGAACAATGAGAACTTTCAGGAAAATAAAAAAGTAGTTGGATTGTGGCAGCTAGCATTATATTTTTGGTTTTGTTGTTTAAAATATTCATGTAAAACAAAAAATAAAGTTCAATATTCCTTCATTAAAACTGTTCAAAGGAGGAGGATCACAGGTGTATCCCTAAAGTCGATTATTTTCCCAATAGAATAAAGTGCCTAACCTCCAAGTTAGAAACTTCAATAAGATTAGATTTGTATAAGGGTGACATCTGCTAAATGCAAACCCTAAAATAAAGGGATGTGCTCTTCAATTGTAGCAAAAGACAATTTATCTATTAACAGTAACAACTTAGTCATTTCCCAGTCATAAAAGAATCTGATTGAGAAACTCTGCAAAATAATCTATTTAGGTTGCAGATTAAGTGTGCACAGTCTTTACAGTGTGTGTGTTTAAAGGGCAGCCTGAAATTATCATTGCTATTTCATATCTCCTATTTCCTTGCATTTAAGACTGATGCCAAATGCCTATTTCTTTATAAAAAACAGATATATGATGTGTGAAAGTGAGGGAAAGAAAGACAGGGTGAGGCGAGGCAAGGCAATGCAATGGAGGAATGCTCTTCTGTTTCCCTCTGCAGCATGGGATAATGTAGTGGAGATGTTTCATTTGAGAAGAAAGCCTGAGGTCAAGGCTTGGGAGAAAAAGGATTTATTGTTTATGAGAGAGAGAGAGATCAGTGGATCTTCTCAGTTGCTCCCAAAGGGAACATTTTTCTGGAAGCAGAATAAACCTTATCTGGTCCACTGGGCAAGGACATCTAAGCAGCAGTTTGGTAGCTGTAGCCTGCCAGCCCTTACTCTGAGAAATTCTCTCCATAGGCCACTTCAGCATCAATAGAGCTTTGTTACAAAATCCCTGCTGCTGTCACTAACTGAAGAGCACTGGAAATAAAAAATAACACTTGGTAATGTAAACAGCCCTAAGTACATGCTTCAAAAAGCTCTGATTCATGATTTCAGGGAGGCAACAAAACTCCATGAAAAATGCCATTTAACCCATCAGGAGGAGTCAGGAGATGACAAGGTCACTTGTTCCGCTTACTGCTGGTTTTTCCACTCTTACTACCAAGCCTGAGCTCAGCACTTCAGTTTGAGCCGTCCTGCAGCACAGATATGACAACTGTGATACGACAAATGAGATAATTTCCCTCATTGTTGAGATGAGATCCTGGCTCTGCAAGAGGGAAGGCCTGAGTTCTCAGAGCAATATCTCCTGAATGTGCTGGTATGTGTGGTCACACTTACATAACCACTTCCATAAACAGCAGGCAACCATTCCCTTCCTGAGGAGGACTCCAAGCACTCTTTATAGTGTATTTCCCCAGGAATAAGTGCTTATTGTTTCCCACTTTGGGCATTGTTTTTATGCATCAGTTAACAGTTATCCCTATAACTCAGATGACCACAGACTTTAGATAGGGACTGTAGGGATGTGGGAAGGGGTTCAAATTCTTCTGCTGATGTTGCCAGAGTACAAGCATGATCATCATTAGTAAAGGAGGGTAGAGAAAAAGAGCCATAGATGGCTTTAGGACTAGTTGCTCAAATCAATATGACTTGATACTTAAGCTGCCTTTTAAACAAAAAGGAAATCAAGGTGATTGCAGAATTGAATGCACTGCAGCTGACAACCATTTGCATCTTTTGCACAAGGAACAAAAGAGCCTTCTTATGAGTATCTGATTAAAATCTGAACAATGCTTCGATGGAAGGGAAGAAATGAAAAGTTACAAGAGGACTGAGGTAAGTTTATGGAAACAGACAAAAAAGACATCTATAAATACAGCATCAAAAAAAAAAAGAAAAAAGAAAAAAAAAGCAGAATTGAGTATGAGTGAGAGTGGGAGTCTGAAATTCAAAAACTGTAGTCAGCCTGACGTAGTCAGGATATAACTCCAGAAATATATTTGAAATAAGAGTGTAAATTAGAAACTAGCATTACATACCAAGAGCAGAAAGCCACTGTGGGGTCAGGCAGGAACCAAGCAATACATTACAAGTCACAGAAAATTCAGGAGCAGCTGTAATTTTAGGCAACTGAATCTGTAATTATAATGGCTTGCAAAGCAAGAAGGTCTTACAGGACTCAAACTAGGTTTCCGAAGAGAAAGGAACAAGAGCAAAGTCTTCCATGGGAAGGAAGCAGATCCAAATTACACTGTACATCTCTCACGATTTCAATAAGTAGTAGGAAATCTTCAGTTCTGTTATTTTCCAGAAATAATGCAATCTAATCTATGAGATGCATCATGTATCATGCATCCCACATGGAGAAGCAAGACTACCTGAATCAGCTTTCACTTATCACTGATACATCTTCTCTGAAGGAACAATGTTTAACCTGACATCTAGTTTGTGAGTTTTATAATATCTGTAATGACCATCCTCAATAAACAAACGTATCAATAAACAAATGTATCAACTGAAGAAACTGGCCAACTCTTTTTGCTACGGTCAACTCACAAATGTAGTCAACTCGAGAAAAAAAAAAACCACCTCTGTTATTGTTAACATCACACCTGAAGAAGAATGTCACCATCAGAAAAAACCCTATGTAGCTATATCTAGCAACATAGATATTCTGTGGGCAGCCAGTGATGAAACAGCTGACCATCAGGACTCAAGTAATGATAAGCACATCATTTCAAGGAGAAATAATATTATTTAAAATTATAAAGAATTTATGATTTGCACAAGTTATGACTCTATTGGGACACATGGTCTTCCATAAATGAAAAAGTTATCCAGACTGCAGCTTGCAAAGGCACTTGAGAATGTTATGGTGATATGGAAAAAAAATCTTGGAAAAGAGAAATATTCTTTGCAGTCCATACAGGTTTTCTTACATCTACTCCCTACTAAAAATTATCAAAATACATATTCCTTTGGACTCCTTAAAATAAAGTTAGTGTGTCTATCTTTCTTAACACGTGCTATTAAACATTTCAGACAGCTGCATGAATAAGGAAAGAGATATTTAATCAGAAAATGCAGACTAAGGTTTTGGCCAGACAACAGAGATTTCTGAAAAACATAAAACTGAAAATCTTGGAGTAAAATTTTTTCCTAAAATTTTTTAAGGAAATACATACTTTTTAATTTTTTTAAAAAATATGTGCATCAGTCTGACCAAATAGAATTTTTTTTTAACTGTTCCAAAGTATTTAATTTCATTATGCTATATCTCCCCAGAATGTTTCTCTGTGGTTTTTTTTCCACAACCCTTCCTTCTCCAGGATCTCTGCCAAGGCTTCTGTGAGAAGTTATGTTGAACTATTTGCAAAATTCCAGTGGCATTGATGTTGCATCTTTTAGGTGACTTTAAAAATAAAACCCAAAAATGCTATTTTTGGGATATGACTTTTTAAAATATCAGAAAAGTCAGCTACTTCGTTCAGAAGTGTGTAAGCTGATGAGATCATCTTCATGCCACCAAGTTCTGGACATGATGTAGATAGACTTTCAGATGTTTATGCTTCTCTTTAGTGTATCTACTCCATGTATCATAAGAACATTAATTATAGTTAATCCAACAGGTAATAATATATTATTTTAAGTTTCTGAGGTAGCACGGTCCAGGCACCAGGACAATAAAATCAGAAGAAAGGAAGTTGTTTCTTCCAGTGCTATATTTAATTTTGCTGAACAGATGGCTTAATCTGTTTAGGTCTCAATTTCGCACCCTATGAAAAGGGGGTAATAACAATTTTCTCTGTATCTGCTTTGACATCTCCAGAGAAAACATGCTATTCAATTGCAAGTGATATAATTCCTGTTACTTTCCCTCTTCCATTACAGGCAGAAGGGCAAAACCAGCAGCCCACTCTGTACTGATGCAAGACGCTTCCTCTGCCTCTGAGACAGTATACGTAAAACTGGGAGCTAATCTGGCTCTGATAATCTTTTTCGGGGATCATCTGGGTTATTTGTCCATTATAACTTTCCTCAACTTTTCTGGACTTCCGAGGGCTACAGAGCAATAGTGCTCGCTTCACAAGAACAAAAAACAGCAAGTCTAGTTGTTCTGGAAAAATCAGAGAGCACAGCTATAAAACGTGGCTATAAAAAATAAAGCACCGTGGATTTCCCCTAAAACTTGAGGAAAAATCCCTTCTGTATCCCTGAGACAGAGTTGGGACAGCTCCCGGGGCAACCACGGGATTTGCTCGCCGTGACGGGCTCTGTCCGTGGTGCTGACATTCGCCTTCGCTGCGTCAATCGGAATTAAAACCTCATTATGAGGAGGTAAAGAAGAGATTGTTAATGCAGACGTCCCTAAAGATCCTGGTTTAGGAGATCTAGAAATGTATAATTCAGCTTCAGGTTTTGTTTTCGGAAGCAGACTTCTAGCTATTTTTTAATAGACAGCAATGAAGATCTTCCCCTTGGCTAACAGCGTGACAGAGTGGGTTTCTCTTTTTAAAAGAATCTGACTTATTAGTGGCTCTTCCTGACCACAGCTGACATGGTATCAGCTGCAACAACCAAGCAAAACATTAAGCTTGTGCATTTTTTATACTGGAAGTCATTAACACTTTATTTATTTAGAACTGCAGGAGGACATTCATTTGGTGCAAAGGTGAGTTTGAATTTCACTGTATTTGAGATTAAATCAACTGGCTCATGAAGTGCTATGGAAACTTGAAAGAAAACACAGATGGCTCACCCCCAAATTAATAACTCATCTTAAATTCAGTACAGCCAACAGTACAATGATGGTTTCCTGATTTATTTGCTCAGAGAAAAGACCTTCCTCAACAGTTTCCTGCAGCTGTGAGTTCTCCTATGGAGTCACTGATTCAAGTAGTAATACAAAACAACTTTACTTGTCTTAAGAAAGCTAGTAGGAGATTCATATCTGAAACTCTGACAGACGTTTAATTTTTCCTGCGAACTTATTCCTTTGGCTTATCAAGAAGTAAAAAGAAAGATTTCTTTCTTCAAAAGAATTTTTCATTTGTGTGGTTGTTTTTTTGACTAGACAGAAAGCCATAGACGTCTTACCTGCCTGCTTTTGTGATGATCATCTCTGTCCCAATGTCATGAAATCTTTTCCAGAGGTCAGCACACTGCAGCTCTACCTGGATCTCTTCCATGGAGGAAGGTGGAGGAGGCTGAGGACCTGAGCCACCAGATGTAAGGTCAGAATGGGAGCCAAATGAGCAGGATGTCCTTTCTGCCAACACTTCTGTGTCTGACCCAGTGCTCTGCTCTGAGTCTGCAAAGTAAAGAACTCAAGTAAGACATTTCAATTATACCTACTGTGAGTGTTAAAAGGAGGGAAGAGAAAAGTCAATACAGGAAATGCTAAAGAACAAGAAAATGACTTTTTATAAGGTGTATACATATAAACAAATATATATTTATGATTTGTTGTGATTTGTAGCCTGATTTGGAGCTTTGGGTTTCCAACCTAGCATTTTTGTAAAGCTTTAGAAACAGCTGAAAAAAGGACCTTCAGCATAAAATATAAATCATTGCAAGCAATGCAGGGGGTGGAGTACAAAATATAGCTTAAAAATAGAAATGAAAAAAAAAAATCAATCCATAGTTTCAATCTATGATTAGATGGGCTCACTGGAAAACTACATTCCATTTACTTAAATATTCTCCCACACTACTTTTGAAGAGTTGGCTATTTTTAAACAACACTTTTTTCATTTTAATATCTTTGTCATCAAAAACAACGAGAAATTTTTTATTTTGCTGTTCAGCAACACCATTATAGAAATACGTTTTATTTGCTTCTATAATAATTTTTTTGAAGAATTGTATTTCCTGGGAAGATAACCATGCAACTTTTGGTGAAGAAAATCCTTTAGGCTTTTGAAGGACAAAAAGAGGTGATAGTAAACATATGGAGTATGTTACCAAAGAATACAATTGAAGAAAAATGCTGAAAAGAGCACATGACAAAACCAGCTCTATGGGGGAGAAGAAGGAGAAAGCTTGCTCAAAAAATAAGCAAACAAACAAAAAAGTGAGGTTCAACTAGTTTAGAAGGTCAAGCTGGCATGTTGACTCAGGTAGCCATTTCTTTGCAAAAATACATGATTTTTAGGTAGATATTGTGTTTATATGTCGCCTTCATTCTCATACAGTAGGGCTAAGATGGAATTTTGCAAATAACAGTGTTATTTTGCAACAGGGTGCACACCCACATTACATCAAAATAATTCACATTCTGCAAAGCAATTTGTTTATGTATTGAGCCTAATTTTTAACAAATTGGCACTAGTATTATAGAGATAATTAACAGAGGGATAAAGTGATGTGAAGCACTCCATCAAAAGGCTCAGGAAGAGCTCTGTGGATTTCAAAGAAGGTACAGAAACAGTATTTTAGAGTGTCCCCATTGATCACATAAGTACAAGCAATCCCAGTGAAGGCATAAAACAGCTTTTTCCATATATTCTCCTCACTTAAAGAAAGAAAGAGATACCTCTGTCTGTGAGGGAAACCCAAGAAGACAAAAAGTAGCAATGTATGCTAAAAACATGATTAAATTACACCAGCTAAAATTCCTTCCATACCAGGCAAATGCCTCTAACGATCCTGAAGTCATGGAGGCTGAGTCTCAGGTTTACAGTGTTTCTGGGAGACAGTTTTTCCTGGACCAAGCTTGCGCATCAGTGCAGATGGATATGGTCAAGAAGAGGCAGACGGTGGAGATACCACCTGCAGAACCAGCAGCCCCACCTCCTGCAGCATAGAAACATTTCTGGAAAATCTATTTTGCTGCAGTGGTATGGACATAAACTGTTTGGCTGACACTGTACAAGAAACTTCCAGATACCACCAGGAAGCATTTCTCTTTTGTGAGAGCCCTAGGTGATGTCAGTGGACAGTGGACATTTTCCTCAAAGGATGTTCTCAGAAAAGTTTTGTCAATTATTTAGACAATCTGCCAGTATAACATAGAAATTCTGTAGAACACTAAAAAGGTTCAGGATGTACTGCTCCCAATTAATTTTAAACAGGGAGTCCTATATGTCTCCCACAGACTTCCAAGTTGGGATGAAGCCATAAGTCCATGCCTCTAAAGGGGTAGCATAAACTTACCAATAGAAGATTGTTACATGGAGACCAGTAGTACCCCCCAAACTGATGTCCTAGATGATTCAAGATAATATGGGTTAACCTACTGGGATTCTGTGGGCACAAGACAAGTAATCACTCTAAGAGTACAGAGAGGCTGAGACGTTTGCTCCCTGCTTCACTACCCCAGCGATGCAGGAATGCATCCTGCTTCCTCTAGCTCAGATTATTCCACCTCAAAGGGTTGGAGAAGGTAAACCTGAGTAGGGGTCACTATGCTTAAGTCTTCCTAGGGATGGTTAATCGCTTTGTCCTTCAATAAAAAGGAAGAGGATGCTTCACAAATAGCAGCAAGACCTTTTAGTGTACCTGTTCATGTGCTGAACCATTAAGCAGAAGTCTTACATCATCTCTGAGGTTATAGAATCACAGAATCAATTAGGCTGGAAAAGACCTCTGAGATCATTGAGTCTGACCTATGACCAAACACCACTATGTCAACTAGATCATAGTATTAAGTGCCAAGTCCAGTCTTTCCTTAAACATCTCCAGGGACAATGACTCCACCACTTCCATGAGAAGTCGATTCCAATATCTAATCACCTTTTATGTGAAGAAATTCTTCCTAATGTTCAACCTAAAATAAAAATAACTATGCTGGGAGTCTGAAGAGACTTAACCTAGGGAAAAGCTTCAATTATGGAGTCCTCCTTCTGGTACTAGACTTAGATCTGAGGTACTAAACTTTAGATCTGAATCTAAAGAGAACGGGATGGGCCACATCATCTGCTCTTGGTTCAGGCACTCAGAAACTGTGTCCTCTGAAGCACTATGGTAAACGGCCAACAGATGGCACTTGGCTAGACGCTGTCACCACATCATTCCAGCATTTCCTGGATAACCTTTCAAACTGGGCATGGGGCTAGAGCCTTGGGTATCCCTGGAAATTAACTGGAATTTCAGGCTGCAGAAAATTAAATATCAGAGGCTTAAGCCCCCCCATCACTGGTTTTATGCTGATACCATCCCATTGACTTTACAGACTTCTGGACCTGGTTTATTTTTATTATATTGTTTTTATGGAAAGTGGAAAGAGAGACACAAACTTGGATATAATTTGCCATGCTGGCAAAAATCAAAAGCTGCAAAAAGAATTCCCTAATTACTGATTAGCCAGTATCTACCCAAACATGTGGTATAACAAAAAGGAGAACTCTTTTTTTTCCTGAAGGATTACTATTTTGTGCCCTGAGTTATGATCTATAATGACCCCAAATTAGTGCACAGGACAGAAACTACCTCCCCATCTAATTTTGGAAATGGAAAGGCACTAGAGTTGCTCTTAGTTCAGTCTCATCCATCCCTGGCAACTAGCAAATGGAGGAGTAGATGCAAGTGAGGTTTCTAAACCTACAGTACTTCACTGGACTTTTAATTGCAACGGTCTCAGGTCAAAATGTTCCCTATTGCTTTTACAGGAACCCATGAACTTTCACTTTCTGATCTTACATGGTTTTCTCTACAAGGTCCTTCCCCTCACCTGTCTGTCTGAAGAAGGGCCTTTCCTGCACCATATTATTGAAGTGAACATCTCCAAAGCTACTAGTGACCGCACTGTTAGTATCACTTGGCCTCTTTCATTTCCCCATTCTTTCAAATCTCTCCTAAACCCATCCATTTCCACTCTTGCTCATTCCTTATATTCTTTTTTTTTTTCCTGATATTTCCACCAATTATTTATGCTGTTCTGTGGAGTAATGTACAGGAACAAGAAAAGAGAGATATTTTGGTCTGTGTGGAGACAGGAAAATACCAATGCTTAACTACTACGTTCTCCCTACAGACATTACAGAGGAAATACTTAAACACTGGTCCTTGTTACTGGCAGCTTGTTGAACAAACAAGCTGACCAAGTGTTTTTGACCATAGAAGTTGGCCCAGTCTATCAAAGACAGACAGGATCTTACAAGCATTGTGTTTCAAGGAGCATGAAACGATCTAATAGAACAATAATGAAAAGTTCATGGAAAAGACCCGTGGGTTCGATGTGCAGAAAAGATCTCTGAGGCCTGAAGCAGAACTCTTTCACTGCCACTCTGCAAAAGGCTGTTACCTTTCTATCGCCCTGTTGCTTGACTTCCTACTGTCCCTTCCTACCACAATGACCATGTATCCATGTTCAATGCAGTTGAACCTGGAGGAGAGGAAATTTCTCAGCACTTCTAGCAACCTTTGAGCCTAACAAGATCAGAGGATCCCCTTCAGCGTTCCCAGGGATACCTTTGGCCATTTCTGAGATTACAGAGGAATGTTAAACTAGTACAGATTTTTTCTTTATTAATCCCTTTCCCATTGCTACTGTCTCCAGATTGCCCTGGAAATCTTCAACTCATAATTTCTTTTGATTCATAAATTCCCAGGCTTCTCGTCGGCAGATAGGAAGTAAAGCACCATTCTCACAAGCATGGTGACTCTGAGGTCAGCATCCCCACTGAGTGTCCCAAGATGATGGACAATAACCCCAACCAGTTTCCTGTATCCTGGGATCAGAGCTCTTTTACACAAATCAGTGAAGGGCTACTGCCTGACTTCTTTCTAGAACTCAACAGCTTAGTATTTCTCATGTAACTTCCCTGTTTTTTCAACAGTCTGGTACAAGAGGCAAACTGGAATGTGAGATATTAAAAGACATTCATTTTCTAAGCAACTTCATACATTAATCTTCAGCAGATTTTTTTGCTGCAGCTGGAGAACAGCAGGGGTACTGCTCCTCTTATTTAATCAATGAAAGAAAAAAACCTCAGTCTAAGTCCTTGGCCATATCATGCAGCTCATGCACTCAACAAATGTTTATCTCCAAACTATCAAAGAATGTAAACTACAGGAGTGAGAACAATGACAAAAACCTTATATACATAAAATACCACCTGCCTAGAGGAGCCCAACAGACTTATTCAGTTTCTGTCATTGCTTTTTTTCTTTTTTCTTTTTTTTTTTTTTTTTTAATACATGTAGATATCTAATGTAGATCCTGTCAGATTCCATTAACGTAAAGATTTCTCTTGGGTGGAATGTGGCAGCTGTTACAAGCTGTTAAGGCTTTAGTTTTTTACTGTTTATTTTTGTTTGCAAGGTTTGTGAACATTTAGTGCAACAAGTGATCCTTCCCTCTCCCCTGCAGTTGATTTGCAGGCCATTAGGGCCTGCAGACTACAAAGAACATACAAAATCCTGGACGTGTAAAGGCTAAGAAAATTCGGAAGTCTTTGGGGTTTTTTGTGGGTTTTTTTCTCCTATCAGCTCAGCTGAAATTAACAGAGGTCACACCTTGCTTTTGCTGCTGGTTGCAGACAGATCTCATGGTTCTTTTTAGATTTCCAATTTTTGAACTGGCTTACTGCCACCTCAAAAAATCAGCAGCATAAAAACTGTGTTCATAGCAGTGTGGTCATACTGGAATCTTCATACAAAATGTCACAACCCTATGACAGAAAAAGAACAGAAACTCGTTCAGTCCAAACAGTTCGGAAGAGTGGAAATTCAGCTGACTGTGGTTGGCATCTGCTGATGCAACTACTTTAGGTACACAATGATGTTCCCCTGGTAACTGACACTTGGGAAAAAGCTAAAACAAAACCTCAGTAACTTCAAAAATACATGAGAAGCCTGGCTGTGGCAAAGACGGCAGAAGCAGCAGAGGTGAAGCAGCCTGGAATTCAACAGAGCTGTTCAAATTAGCATGGTATATTTTGCACAGCTGAACCAGCAATTGCTCTTGCTTTAGGCAAAGATTTCTAAGCACTTGGTGATTGTAACCATATGTATCTACTACACACAACAAATAACACAAATATAGTTCTGCAGGTGTTCTTATACATTATCTTATCCCTCTGAACTTTTCCATTCACTCACATACCCTACTACATTAACTGCCCTTTCTTCCAGAGCTACACCCATGATCAACTACATACGGCTAGAATTTATAACGTGTTTATTACTGATAAAAGAGCCATGAAATTATTTGTGTTCAAAGGGACCTTTAAAGGTCATCCAGTCTATCTCCCAACAGTGTTTATTATTAGTACATTTGTGACTACAAGTTACAACCAATATCAGGAGTTACTGTACAAGACAAGTACAAGACAGTACAAGATTGTCCAAACTCAAGCACTTCATCTATGCTCCTGCTGTATTGCAATCTCAGGCAGTCAAAAGGAGCATTCAAGTAATTAATTTCCAGCTTAAGATCTTTTTGTGAAACCACAAGGAAAAATGGCCATCAGTATCAGCAAGATTCAAAAAGACAAAACTAGAAGATATTGTAGAGATGGGGAAATGTGGCATAGACAAATGAAGAGACCTGACAACAGTCACAAGTGATATTAATAGGAGACAAGCTGATTCTGAAGTGAAGAATTGCTCTAGCACTTTAACCTCAAAGGCTTCTTCATCCTCCTGAACTATAGTATTATAAGGTGTTTTTGTAAGACCAACAAAGCCAACAAACCATGTAACATATATGAAAAAAGGCTGCCCTTACCAAAATTGAGCGTAAAGTAAATCAGTAGAGGTGTTTCACATCTATATCCTCATGACAAACACGACTAGCAGGAAAATACAAAAGCAAACTGAGAGACAAAAAAACCCCACAGTGGTCTTGATGCTAAATGCAAGTCTTGCATCAAGTTGATGAGGCACTGCCCAGAACTGACTTATACTGTCTTATTCTATGTAAGAGTAAACAAAAAGACAGAAGGCTCAGCAAAGAAAAAATCACACTGATTCATTGGTGAATCACTCTGATTCACAGAGCTCCAGCTGCTCTGCTCCACTCCAGCAACGCAAAACAGCTGTAAACCTGGTTTAACCAGCAAGTTAAATTGGGTTTATGGCTTCTCAGTGTTGGCAAAGAAGTACAAAGCAGCTGGCGTTTACTAGTATACTTAGCCCTGGGGCTTTGCCGTTAAAAGTTAATTTTGCTCCAGCCCAAAGGAAGAATATCAGCCACAGTTAAACTTTAAAGTAGGTTTTTATCTCACAATCTATTGCAATTTTTTACAAATGCTAAGAAAAAGAAAACTTACACATTATGACAGTATAGTTTAGGACCAGACATTCAAGAGTCCAGCTTCAGTTCTGAGCTGCATCAGCTGAAAATGGAGATGCTGACTGCTGGGCTCTGAACTCATCCTTGGCAAACACAAATACTCATTACAGAAGTGCAAGGTAGGTGACCAAGAGTGTTCTGAGTAGTGCCACAGCACAGGATTTCTTTGTAGACTTCATACCAAATCCTACTGTATTCTCTCAGGTAAACTGCCTGCAACCCATAAATCCATGCTTAGATTATCTATCATAACTGAAAATATCCTATCAAATACATGTCAGCCAAAAACCTGTCCTATAAAATTTCCCATCTATGGATACTTGTACCTTGTTTGTTTAAAAGTTTCTTATAAGCATAATTTTTCCCAGCAGAAGTTTCTGTCAAACATATTTCAGGAGAACAATATCCACTGAACTAGCAAAACTTGCACTCAAGAGTTTGATGTTGTACTATTGTCTTCTGGAAAGCAACAGTAACTTGGATCTTCAGTACGTCAGACTACCTTTGAGGAAAATGCAATTTGAAATTTAAGTACAGAAGAAATCAAGAGATTCCTAAAATTCCCTGAGGAGATGAGGAGATTCTCTGCAGCTGGCAATCAGAATTGACTTAGGACAAGGAATGACCAACAAGACTGCATCACAAAAAGACAGCTCAGTAGCAAATATTTAGAAAGCCTATATTTAAAATAGTACAGAACTTAAAAAGAACATGAAGAAAAATAAGATTCAGTTAAATCGGAAGAAGAAGAAATAAAAGAGAATAATATTGAAAAAAATGCAGAAGAACATAGAGAACAGCAACCTTTAAAAGCATAAGAAATACCCGGGAGAAAGTGGGATGTTACTAAAAGAGGGAGGAGGTGAAATTGATGACAACTTTAATCTGGCCAAGATCCTGAACTGTACAGACTACAAAGAATTTGTCTGGCCAATGTCCAAGAGTTTGTGTAAAATTAAAGAGTGGAAATGCACTTGAAAGTTAGGGAAAGCTAAAAAAAATAGGAGACCAAGCATTAGATACATTATATGCTGTAGCCCGTAAACATAGAGTCATTATTCTTATAAATAAAACCATACAACAAATATTTAGAGACCAACCCAAACCAAAATGTTGGCTCTAAATAACCACAAATTGTGCAGGAGTTTGAAACTTGATCCCAGCTCTGTGGCAGGCCCTTTCCTGATGGAAGCAGGCACCAACACTGGGACAGTCTGTTTCTGGATTCTGCGGCTTGGGCTGCTCAGTGCCAGACATCAGAAAAAAAAAAATCATTTATAAAAAAAGGAAATCGGGACACATGATTAATGCTGCAGACTTATCTATTCTACCTAAGATCAGTGTGAAGTTGCTGAGAAATTTAAAATTACTGCAAATTCCAGAAAATATCGACCTTTTTGCAGGCATAAACACAGCCCAAACAAATGAAACTTAACATTTTAAATATTTGCAAGCTGATATTTGGTGGCCTACAAAACACAGAAAAAGTAACTTTTTATATGTTTCCATAGCTATCATGAAAGCAGTATCAGGGAGCCAGATGGCATCTTAATAACAAGAGAAGTATAACTCTTTCCTGAGTCCTTCTGAACTCTTGTCACTGCTGTCACTCAGCAGTGAGTTCCACCATTTAATTCTGCACACAATAAGAGAAAGGGTACTTGTTCACTTTAAAATGTATTGCCTTTGTAGTATGACTGTCTATTTGCTGTCGTGTTGTAACAAGATAAATAGCACTCTATGTATTTCCTTTTTAAGTGCAACTATTTCAAAAGGAAATCATTAGAAAATTTCCATGGGAATTATTTCACAAGAAAAAATACAGCTCCATTAAGCTGAAGTTTCAAGTTTAAAATGTTTGTTTCATTCAGAGTCTGCAATTATCTTTTGGGAAAACAATAATTATCAGGCCTGTCCTGTTGAACTGATGTTTGGGTTTGTAATAGTTCAACAAATCATTAGAGTACATTTTTTTCATCCATGTTAGATTAGCCAAGCTGTCTTTAAGACTCATACCCCCCCTTTCTGAGCCAGACTTTGGAAGACTCTCTGTCCTCATACAATTTTGATTGCTCTCTATTGCAGTCTTGACTGCAATCCAAATCCTTTCAGATTTTATTCACAACAGAGCTTCTCCTTGACTCTAAACACTTTAATTGTTTACTTGCTGAATCTGTCCTATTTTTATGACATACATGTATGCACACACACACACACACAAAGACACATAAATATATGTATGGGATTGAATTCCTAATAATGTATTTTGGTTTTAAATCAGTGGTGTGCCAGTGGAAGAAATTACAGTATTTTCAATGGTGCTTTCCATGGGGAATTTCTTGCAACCTAATGTTCTGTTTGCTGTTTTGGTCACCTCTGTGGAGTGACCAGATGTTTTTACTAAACAATGAGCCTAGGGCATTTTTCACAAGTGATAAACATATTCTTCCTTTTATTTGCTTCACATACAACTGACTTGCATCCAAACCAGCCAATCTTCCTGTCTCTCTCTACATAGCAATGCAGGCAGGTTTGAAAGAAAAGATTCTTCAGAAGCACCTGAGCACAGTGCTAATTTTTTTAATTTCTAGTGTTTCAAGACCAAGACAGGAAGGTAAAAAATTATTTTTAAAAGTATCAGAATGGGGGATAGAGTTGGTATGAGTTCATGGAGGACAGAACCATCAGAAACCGAATAGGTTACAGCGTTGCATTGCAAGAATATGGTGCATGGACAAGGAAAAGATGTGTAAGGAACTTCAGTCAAGCCTGTGCTATGAAAGGCAATTGTGTCATATAAACACAATTTAATTTGAAATCTGAAAAATCACACACACATGCCAAATCATAAATGGAATTTTCCCCCAGAATGTATTTTAAAATCCCACAGCTCCCATGTACTTCCACAAAGGAAAAGCATCACAAAACTTTTGACTTTTCCTGAAGGATCAGTCTCAGTGCATGTATTCTTTACTTTTCCATTATGGTCTGTGCTCCTTAGATGTGTATTTGTGGCTTGGCTTTTTCTCTTTTCTTTTAGTAGCTGTCTTCAGCTCAACCTCCCAAAGTCACATCCTGACATGCTCTGACAACCACAATCCACACGTCAAAGTCCCTACATGCAATCACACACACTGATTCCAGGAAGTGCACACTGCTGGACTTTGTTTCCTTCCACTGAGCCACCCTGATTTACGCCTGCTGAAGCCCTGGTCCCGAGCGTGATAACACCTACCCTCCACAGTTGTCACACATGTGTATATCCTATTATCCAAACAACAGATGCACCAGCATGCATTCACACACATATTCCAACATCTGGCGATCTCAAGCTAACTGTAATAACTCTGTGAACTTCATTCATCTTTACAAAACTCACAAACACTTCATCTATACGATCACTGAAGAGGTGCATAACCTTTTTCACTTCATTGAAAGAAATACGTGCTTTTAATGTGGCATTTACAGTCACACACGGGGAAATATAACAAATCACTTGCACTTACTCTAAAAGGACACATTTAGTCCTTCTGAATAACAGACCATGAATGGTTCTTGACATAAACACTTCACAGGTGTAACACACAACACACATATAGATATACATGTCTCTGTTTCTCAGTCATACCTGTATGTGTATCTACATGCCCTTACCTGCTATGTGGTTCACTTTTCCACTTTCTGGTTAGGAGTCACACCAGAATAAAACTGATAAAAGGAAATGGTGAATCATATCCAAATATCCAGATATCTGGTAACTGAAGAACATCCCACTGCTTAACATAAAATTGATGCTTGCATAATTCAGCATTTCTGGATTTTTGAAATTTCCAGTCTCTTTTCCTTTGTTTCTCTCATCCACATACAATCTAAAAGGCATTTTCAAGGAGAATCTGTGCAAAAATTTCTGATAGTTCGTATTTGGTATTTTATGAAAAATGCTTCAGTTCAGAGTACTTGTGCCTGCCTGACTGTCAGTTCAGCATACTGGAAACAATGGGATGCCCCACTGTGATATTCTCAGCAAACTCTACCTTACAGCAAAATATGCTGGAAAATTAACAGTCTAGAAGCACTGAGGTTGCAAAGGTCTCAGGTTTGCCTGGTTCCCCCACTGGTGATGTCAATGCATCAGTGGTGACCTCAGATGGCACCCTTTAGGGATGTCAAAAACAGGACTAGTAATTTTCTGTGTATGAATACCCACACATTTTCAACCATGCAGAACTAAACTATTTCATAACCCGTTCTTTTTAAACCTTTAAAAGCATGTACTACACTTGGAAAATTATATGCGCATTCTGAGTTTATTGAGGGTTTTTTCCAACCCTCTTTTCTCTAAAAAAGTTAGGCTTTTTGACAGTGGAAGGAATGGCTTGCTGTATCTTACTGCAAGAAAGAAGAAGTATGATGCATTCTACTGAGTTAGTTTGTAACTTCTTGTTAGAAAATGAGGATGAACATTTTCATGAGAAAAGGAAATCTGCAAAATTCTCAAAATTTTCAGTCACACCTATAAGTAAGAATGCAAATGTTCCACAAATTTTGGAAATAGAAAAGAATTTACATCACCATTAAATTCTATTTTAGCCTTCATGATGTGAATTTAAAATAATATCAGCAGATAAGCAGAGAGCATATTGAATTTTCAGTATCCCAGGAAGTCCTGTTCAATGTTATGCTGCTGTCCAACTTTAGAACTTGCACACTGAGACACTCCTGCTACACTTAGGAGTTTCTATCACAAACAACTCTGACACAGAAGAAGCGGATGCTGTGCTATTGCAGAAAATGCACACAATGAAAAGTCAAAATCATTCAAACTAGAGCTCAGAGGTGGAAAGATCCCTGTGGACACCAACACACCAAGAATTCAGTGCCTGCTAGTCCTACGAGTACTTGTTACCATTTAGCGTAGTCCACATGAAAGGTCTTAATGAAAAAGCATGTGACTTTTCTAATAAACAGATGATTCCTCACATCCTTCCCAGACGTAGCTGTAGATTTATCTTACTGCCCAGCTCAAGCAGAACATAGAGGAAAAGCAGAGTTTGATCTGTCATTGGGGTTTCATTAAGAGTGGGGTATAAGTGCACAAGCAGCCAAATAGCACATTCCTTATTGAGTTTCCAAACGTATTATTTCATCACTTAATCTCTGGTGTCCTTGTGCATCCTCGCATGCCCTCCCTCCTTCCAGCTGAAATGCTGCCATCTGTGGCTCAAAACTTCCTCTCAGCCTTTCCAATCTTAGAGCATGAGGTGGTTGGAGAGGAGTGCTGAACTAATAAGGGATCCACCAGTTCTCGTGGGGGAAAAAAAAAGAGGAGAAGAAGAGAGTTTCAAAAGAACATGCTTTCCTCCCCTTTTCTCCACTTCCTCTTCAATCATATTTCTATCACCTTCTTCTTGTGTGGTAAAATTTGATGTGAAAAGCAGTCCAGGCTTGTCTCTGTTGCTGCTAAGCTTGACCATGTGGCTACAGGAGGAGGCAGCAATTTCCTCTCCCAGTACAGTTTCAAAGCCCCAGAGCGATGCTTCAAAGTGAAGCTGTGACCCACCCCTTCCAGCCTGGAGCACAGCAGGCTCTGAGAAGCAGCTTGGCTGCTCTTCAGCGAGATGTTATGGAAGGCAGAGAAGGAGAGGGAGGAAAAGAACAAGGCTAAAACAGAAGTTGAACAAATATACCGAGTAAGAAAGGAGAAGGAAGAGGCTGAAGATTAGGACAGCTTATTGGAATTGGCTTCTTGGCACCAAATGCTGTAAAGAGAGGACAGTACTGGAATCATTACAACCTTACACCTTCTCACAAAACTCTCCAGCAGAAAGAATGACAGTAAGCCAGGCTAATGTCCTCAATGCCACAAAATTCTTTGCCTTCCTTTCCACAGCTCATGTCAGACAGTCTTGCTTTCTACTGCTGGCTCCAGGTCTGATGTGCTCGAGCAGATCAGCTCATTTTCTCCTAAGTGCATCAGTTAAGTAGGGACCTATTAACCCATCTCAGCAGCTTTCTTGCCAACTTACTTTTCATGATGGAGAAAATCATTAACTTAACAGGGAAATGTGGGGTTACTTTAACAGGACACTCTTGGTTGCATAAAGCAGCCAGAATCCTGAATGGGAATCCGTTTTTTTACTCCTGAAACTCTAGTTTTTACTTAAGTTTTATGCTGTTCAGGTGTAAAGAAATTTGTATCAGAAAGCCTTTCTCTGAGCAGATAGCATGACTCACTCCTTCCTAACAGCACAGTACGGTTGCCGGCAAGTTCCTCTAAGGCATAAAGATAAAAAATAAAACAAAACACAACAAAATAAAAAATAAATAATAAAATAAAATATGGAAAATAAAATAAAAAATAAAAGTGGCTGTCTGAAATCAAATGTCTATTTCCATGACTGAATCTCAAGACCTTTGCAAAATGCTAGTTTTGCAGCCATAGTTACTTTTCTGCTGCTAAAAGAAATCAGGATATTTACAGGAAAGTGAATTAATTAACTCTGTAAGCCTTGCCGAAAAATAGGAGCAACAAATTTTCCCCAGAAAGCAGCAAAGCAAATCATTATTACATCCCCTGCCTCTCCATAAGTTTCTCTGCAATGAGGGCAAACCCCTTAAAAGCTCATTATATTGAATACTTCACAGAAAGACGGCAAATTTACTTTTATGTGTTTTACTTTTAAAAAATGTGCCTTTCTTGCAAGGAAGACACAGCTAGAGAATAACCAGTTCCATTCTCTACTGAGTGGGAAGAATTGAGAAAATCACATCCATGAGACATGTTTTGGTAATAGCTGGCATTTCTAAATCCAGGAAGCTATCTCCATGTGGACTTAGGGTTATTCAGATAGCAAGCATGACTTTGTGTTTTTTCTTGAATAAAGAATATCTTACACTTATTGGCAGTCAAACAAATATTCAGTAAGAGCTTCCTGTGCAGAGAAGCCCTCAGAGCACAGAGCAAATTCCCTGTGCAGGATATTCCTTGGGCAACCTATGATGTCTTGGCTACCTCCACCCACACCCACCTCCACCCCACCCACTCATCCAGCCTCACTTACCCAAAACTTGTACTTCTTGGGTTCCTTGTGTTTGAAGCAGCAAGAAGTCATGGAGCACTCTCTGGAGAGACAGGTGGCAGAGTGCTTCCCACTCTACAGCACAACTAGGAGAGGCACGTGTTGTCCCCCGCATTGAAACCTGAGCCACAGCAATCCCCACCTTCTGGAAAGGCTGCGACAGACAGCAATGTTCCCTCATCATCGTGGTTCCCTCCTGCACGTAGCACGGGATATATGCACCAGCACATGCCTCCTGCAACCAGCCAGGTTTGCTGCACCTCCAAATGTGGCATCACGCTGTTTGTTCCCTTGCTACCCTGCACATAACCCGTTCTGCAGCACCAAGCATTGTCAGCTATAAAGGATGCAGGGAGATAGAAATGGGGGTTATGATCAGTTCATCGTACATTTCTGCCACTGCTTCCTCCTCAGGGAGAGGAGTCCTTTCCCTTCTCTAGTGTGAGTTCCTTCCCCTTCATGGAATTCTCCAATGTGAGTCCTTCTCAAAGGCTGCAGCTCTTCATGAATTGCTCCACCATGGGTGCTTTTCCACAGGGTGCAGTCTTTCAGGAACTGCTGAGTGTGGGTCCCCTGCAGGGTCATAAGTCCTGCCTGGTAAACCTGCTCCAGCACGGGCTTCTCTCTCCACGGGTCCACAGGTCCTGCCAGGGCTTCTCACAGAGTTACAGCCTTTTTCAGGGATCCACCTGCTCTGGTGTGTGGTCTTCCATGGGCTGTAGGTGGATCTTGGCTCCTCTGTGGACCTCTATGGTCTGCAGAGGTACAGCCTGCCTCACCATGGTCTGCATCACAGGCTGCACAGGAATCTCTGCTCCACCACTTGAAGCACCTCCTCCCCTCCTTCTTCACTGACCTTGGTGTCTGCAAGGATGTTTCTCTCACATATTCTCACTGTGCTCTTCCCTGGACACAATTACTTCTGCTCAATAAGTTTTTACCTCACAGAGGTGTTAGTGTCACCACTCATGGGCTTGTCCATAATCTTCAAGATTCATCAGCACCAGTAATAATAAGATTTGTCAGTATTGGAATGTTGTTCACTGCGAAGTGATTTTTTTTTCTGGAATCTAACACAGTCTTGCCACAGTTACATTTGTGTAAAACACCATCGCAACATAAACTTCTCACTTTGTGTCAATGGTCCCCTCTCTGCTGTACCATACTCCTCTTCTCTCTTCATTTTTTCTAGTAGCTCATAAAAAAAGTTAAAATCTCTTTTCAAGAACTTGATCAAACTTTACTTTGTCCCCCATATCCACAGAAGGTATTGAAAGGCTCTCAATGCCAGCAGCTGTTTCCAGAGTTCTACAGACCTCACCAAGCATGTCTGTGACTCCTCCCATGGCACCTCTCACACACAGGAGGAAACATTTACACAGACAGATCATTCTTCTCTCTTCAACCCTTCCTTCAGACTTGGCCCCACCATACCCGCTTGAAAGTCCTGGGAACACTTACAGCTGAGCTCATCACAGTCACCCACTAATCAATGCCATCTAATGGGGAAAATGCCTTTGCATAACCATGTCCCTGTAATTAAACTCCTATAGTCTAGGAGTTTAGCTAAGCAGTTTAGACTACATAAACAATCTACTTTAACCATAATTTCGATGAAGACACATGCAAAGCAGCATCTGTAAGTGAAGGAGATGAGCTGCAAAAAGTATGTCACTTTGTCTCATTAGTTGACAAATAAAATAGGATGGCACTGGTGTCACACAGTAATGCATAGGCACCAGGGCACAAAGCTGAGATCAACCTTACAAATTTTTCCATGTAGTTTTTGTTTTTAATGCCTAATTTCCTATGGCATCCCTCTAATGCTTAAAAACCAATATTTGCTTGCAGGAGGCAAGGTATTTAAAAGATAAGAATAGCTTTTTGGTTTTTGCCTCAAGACAGGAGATGCTCCATAGTCTTCAGCATCACTTTGTGGTTCCCCCACTCTTGCTGTAACCAGGACTGGGCAGAGAAGCTTGGGAACTCGCAGGGACCTAAGCAGGAACTCTGAATATGCAAACCTACAGGCAGTGAATACTGCTTTTGTCCCATGCCCACACACTGACCCACTAAATGAGTCCTACAGACTTTCAGTGCAAGAACTGTGTGCTACTCTTTCACCCTCAGAGTAAGAGTGGCACAGCACCTCTCTTCAGAGGAACTAGAGTATGTGTGCTTCCAGCTATAAAATGTTTGTTTAACTGCTGTATGGAGCTGCTGGAGTGGAGCAAAGCAGCCTTCATGCTGCTTAGCACCTGATCCACTGTTTTTTCTGATTTTATTATATTTCTTTCACAGTATCATTTCTATTTCACACTTTATTTCTTCCACAATCTTTAGACTGTCTATATACTCCCAGTGATTTACTGCATGTGATTTCCTCCCATTTATTTACGTACTCAAATACTCCTCAACATTTTATTTCTAAGGTTTGACAAGCACTGAAAAGAATCTGCCAGAAATGTATAGCTCCTGAGTAAAAAGTGTATTACAGTTCACAGAAATCAGTCACACAGTCCAGCACAGTACGTCTAAGAATGAACAGAGCTTTTAAACTTTATAAGGCAGCGTGGTTGCCTTGATATTGCAAACCACCAGAAAGCAAAAATCTCTGTGGTAGCACTGACTGGTTTAGTACAGTTCCCAATATGCCAATAAATGCTTTATTTTCCACATACAATTTAAACCAATTTTACTTGGAATTTCTGACTGAAAACTATTATATTTCAGCTTCTTCAATGAGTTCAAGCAATTTCTTACTTATTTTCTACCAAGGTTGGCTTTAGGGAGTTTACACATGTGCAAGAGCAAAAACACACATCTACTTAAATACGATGTCTTCAAGCTGCTGCCAGGAATATTTTCCTGTACCTGTGTTCAGCTGTGTTGAAAGCATCCTGGGGAAGACCAAGCTGCATCAGACTTATGAGAATTGCTCAAACCTGATCCATTCCCTCATAGGGGCCATATTAATTCACAGTTGCTACCTCAAAGCAGCAATAAATCCATTAACATTCACCATTGGCCAAGAAGCCTTCCTGTACAAAAGCAAAACCTTCGCCCAAAAGTCAGGCTCACTGACAATGCTTGAGGAATTGCACAAACCATCTCAAGTTATTGTTTACAGCACCATTATCAGCTTTATAGCAGACAGATCCACCACATAGTCTTAAAACAATTTCACCTTCTTAGTGCTTACACCATTTCAACAGCTTTTGTACCCATGTATTTCACCGAGAAAGGATGTCCTGCACAGGATGCAGAACGATGAAGCCAGGCTCCAAGGGAAAAGATATGAAAGCAGCTACACACAGGAGGGGCCCGGTCAGCAAATCCCTTCTCCCAGCCTGTATCCCTTCACACTCTCCCCTATATCCCTGCCATAGGCAATAGCAAGTGGCAGCTGCTGATGCTCTCTGAGGCTGCACGCTACCTGAGAGCTTAGCAAAAAAAAAAAAAACAGACACAATAGGCAGCTTCGTTGCTCTGCTCCTAGTGTCAAAGCATCCAGGAGGGAACATATTTCAGGAGAAAATCAGGTGGATTTTATGTTCCAAACACTTACTGTCTTGAAAAAGTAAACCCTCAGACCTCCTATGCCGAACACTCCAAATTTTAATTTTAATTTTTAATGTCATGAAACCTGTTTCTTAGAGGCATAGGGCTCTCTGCTCCCAGTAGTTTTAAATGAAGCAAATAAAGTCTGTTAGGGACAATAACAGCGAGAAGAAAACAGGGAGAAAAAGCATAGAAGCAGCAAGATGAAAAGGACCTAGAAGGACATTGTGATGGAAAGAAATTATATGGTGAGCATAGGGGGAGAGAACTAATTTAAGGAAGAGGAAAGGAAATAAAAACCAGAATACTAAAGTCTTCATGAAATAAAGAAATAGGGGGAAAATAAAGCAAAAATAGGAAATATGTCCACATACACAAAATAATTCAGATACTTCTAACTTAAGAAATTAAATCACTGAAAACCTTCTCAAGAATTTCCTATGATGTGGCTTGGAAGCCAAAGAAAACATTCAGAAGCCACCTCTCTTGTCACAGAGAAGGCTACAATACTTTTTCTTTAAAAAAATTAAGGGTTCGACTATAAGATTCCTTAAAAGATCTGTTGGCTCATAATCACTCTGAAACTCTTCAGATCATTATGAGTCCAGATGTTTTCAGAGGAAACAGGTAGAAACACTGTACGTTACAGTAGTAAGAAAGTGGAGAAAAAACAGGAGAAGGAGAATGGGAAAAAGCTGAAGAAATCAATGGGAGAAGAGATTAGGAGAAGACAGTAAAGATCTATAGCAGCACAATTTTTAAAAAGCATAGAGCAAATGATAAAGCTAAATAAAAACAGAGACATTGAAAGAACATTAGAAAGACATAAAAACATGAAAGAAAAATATAAAGAGAAAACAGACTATGGAAAATGCAAGTCAAGCTGAAATTCACAAATTACTCTGACATGCTAAATGGTTTGAACACCTTCCCAGTGCTCCCTAAGTATAAATTCTATACTTCTGTGAGATGCCCACATTGTGTGAAACAGACAACCACATGCAGCTGGGCACAAAGCCATATATGCTGGATTATGGAGGAAGTCTATGAAACTCCCCTTATATTGAATCTTAACCTACCACTCCATTTCTCTGTGAGCTTTTAATTCACTACTAGGCAATTCCAATTCTCACCTCAATCACAACAGTTACATTATCTACTTCAGTGGTATTTTCCCTCATTTACAGTGATGCTAGAAATTTTTAATTGTCCTCCACTGTGCTGTCTTTCTGCACAGGTATAGCTCAGACAGCAAAACAAAGGAGCAAGATCTCTGCAGTTAGTATACAAAAGAAAATATTCCTACATCGCCATTTCAATTTAGAACGCTCTTGCAGAGGACCTTGGAGTAGGCTTGCACAGACAACCAAAGCCAGGACTTTTCACACTGTTCTGTGGAAGCTCAGATAGAATCAATTATGGATTGGTTTGGAAAATATGCAAAGATAATGTGCAAAACAACAGATGGCATCACATAATCACTGTCATATCATTTGGTCCCAGAGGTATGACTTCTCTCTTTACCAACAGAGGCCTCCAATATCAGAAAGCATACACAGGAGCCCAGGGTTTAAAACTGTTGAGCTGTTCCAGTTTTTGCAGCTGTTAATCCAGCAGAGGAACAGGCGAAAACATTATGCATAGCCTTCAAAATTCCCCTGATAGGGAGAGAACATAAGATGTCTTAGATGTGTAAGATGCCTTACACAAAATGAGTATTAACTACAGAATTTATTTCACTCCATGTTGGTTTTCCCATGTTTCCTCATCCACCAATACCTCTCAATCACTGGAGGTTGATTCACCTCCAGGAGAAGGCTTGGCTGGGTTCCATGGTCCACTAACATCAGTTTCTTGAGGAGTACACTATAACCATGGTGTCTTCCCAGGCTACAAGGTAACCATGATCCCTCCACACATGCCTTCCTCATGCACCATATGGGGAGTTCCAGCAGCATAAACATTTAGGAGCCTTTGTAAAACAGAGATTGTGACTGAAACATACAGGATGCCTAACAAGATCTTCATATATCTATGCACCTTCAGCACAGTGCTGAACCATGGAGCTATGGACTGCAATGACCCTGTTCACTCTACACAGCCACCATAACTCACAATACCAAACTAGCTTTGGAAGTCCTGACCTGACTCCAAGGGGTAAGTGTGGGATGAATACCTGGGATACAATTTCTTCTTTGTCTCTTTGTTCAGCCTGGGGAAGAACTCTGCTGGGGTCAAGCAGCATTTCTCCTGCAGTGTTTCTTCTCCTGCTTGGGAGTGCACAGAGAGAAAGGTGGGGATGGGAACCAACAGACCATGACACAAAGCTCTTGTCATCGACCAAGACATAAAGATGGGGTTGCAAGTGTGGTTATTTGTGCGTTTTTGTCTGCAACAAAGGACCCACTGAGAGAAGGAAGGCAGCAAGGGCACCAGACATTCATAAACACTAATTCAGTAATACAAGATAGCAGCATTGGTTTTTGACACTGCAGTTCTATTCCATCTGAGAAAGTTATGGTAAAATGAAACTATGACTGAAGCTTGTCAAAACCTACTGATACAATAGTTTTTCTTCAGAAAATGCCATTTTTGAAAAGTAGAAGTGGTATTATTATTTCTGATCTGAAACGATGTCTAATTCTCTATTACATTTTGATGATTACAATCCTTTTTGTACTAATTGCAAAAATGTCGGTATTAACATGTCCATATGCTTTTCTGAAATGTTTTGCATATTCCCACTTACTAAAATATTTTACTCTCTACTATATGTACAGTGATACAAGAAATAGAAAAATAATGTAGATACTGAGCAGGGCTGTAGAATAAAAGCAGATGATGGAATGATCCAGCTGATAGAAGGAAAGGTGAGCAGCTCTTGCTCTCTTTTCACCATAACTCGATTTCGCAGGTGCCCTGCTCTACTGCAGGCTCCATTTGGTGTGGGAAGATTGTAAGGCCCTGTGCCTGTTACAGTGTAGACTAAGCACAACTGCTCTGGAAAACTGATGTGTCACCAAGGACACACGTGTTCCTCACTCTTCAATCATCTCTAGGTCAAATTTATTCAATTTCACAATTATTTCTCTTTATTTTGAGGGGAAGTCTAACCTGGTGAGCTGGCCTGGGATTTGAGACCCAAGCTGAGCTACTTCCAAGAGGTTCTTCTTCACTGAAACAGATGTCGGTCTTTCAGTTCCAGTAACACCTTTCTTAATGGAAAGTAATCTCACTTCTCTCTAAGAGAATAGAGAGGAATTTGCACACAGTCCTCCTATGATTACAAAAGATTTTTAATTTTAGCACAGGTTTTTGTTTATTTGTGCAGGTTGAATTTCTAAGTAGCAGTTTTGCTCTCTGACTAAGATTCATTCTTAAATATCAGGGCATAACCACAGAAGTAAACAATCTTTTAGAAAGTACTAACACAATTCCTGTAAAAACATGTACTGTAGCATTATCTTAAGACAAACAGACAATATCATCTCTAAGTATAACCTAATGTAGGGCAAAGTCTAAAGAAAACCTCTTTCTTAGCCATTAAGAGTGAAAAACAATATTTCAGTGTTAGTCACTGTTGTTTCTTCAAGATTCCGTAAGTGTTGAATCCAGCTCCTTAAAACTCCTCCTATGGAGCAGGCAGGCATGAGCCAGCTGAAAGTCATCTGCAGCGATCTTGTGCCCTGTTGCCTTATTTTTGTTAGGGTTTAGCAAGGCTGGGTTTTTTTTAGCATGAGATTTCAATGGAACTGAAAATATCTCGTAGCACAAACTCTGCAGCATGCTGTGAGTAATTTACAGCTGCCAAAACCATCTAAATCAAATCCCATGAGGGATTCCTCTTTCTGCAACCCATGCATGTTAGAAAACAAAAATGGCCAGCAGCCATTCTCCTTTTCCTCCTCCTCTTTCACTGAGCAGATTCCTGCAGCTGGAGCAGTGTCATTAAAAGCTGCACTTATGGACTCCAAGGCAGAAGCATGGCACAGTTTACAGCAAGCAGTTTAATTCACAACAACGGCTTCATCTCCTTTTTTTTTTTTTTAATTTTGAAAGTGAGAGAATTTCAAAGGTAAAACCTATGGTCTGGATTCTAAGCATTGCACAGGGTGCTGGCCATACAATTATTTGTAATTGCAGTTCATCCAACTGCATGCAAAGGCAGTTCAGACATAAATTAGGATTTAATGTCTAACCAGTGTTCTGCCTGTACAGTTTTTGAGATTGTATTCAATTAAAACAGCTTTTTAAGGCACACGCCAAGAGATCTATAAAACATCATGCAAAACAAATACACACACAGAGCAGTTCAGGTTTTCCTTCAAAAACACCCACAGGCAGTTTTGAAAAATGTGTACCTTGATTTATTTACTGAGGAAGTTGGTTTTAAGGAGGTTTTTTTCCCTTGTTTTTAAATTTCCAACCTCCAAAGAGAAGCCTCAGAACTATGTAAGATGGCTAGTGTGTGCAAGGTGGGGACTTTGTCTTCTGTAAAATGCTAGAAAATGTCTGGATGAGAAGCAGCAAAAGACAAAATATTGGATGAAGTCCTTGTCCATACAGAAAACAGAGAAAGCAACTGTTAGTCAGGCTGACAAAATACTTCTGGAGTTACATTACCAAATGGAAAGAGCAAATCAAAGCAGAAAATGAGCAAAAGGACTTGGTGAATTGTAAGTGTCGTGTTTCGTGACTAGTGGGCAAAAGTCCTCACCCAGTGTCATCACTGCACTTGCTTAGTGCAAAGGAGCCCAAATGTAGACTTGCACAACCTAGAGCTGCACGGGGCCCTGTGGAAAAGCAAAGGTGGCGAGAAGGATAAACAGAGACACTGTTGTTCACAGGATCTGCTCAGCTGCTCTTTGACTGTGGGCACTCTGTGGAGTAGGTTCAAAGTATTTCCCAGGGTTTCCTTTTCCACTCATCCCAGCCCACTTCCCTGCCTACCACTTCACCCAATTGTTCAGACCAGGAGCTGGTTTCTACACAGTAGTTATTCCAACTAGTGTTTGCTCCTATTAAAGGCAAATAATAGCTATTCTGTGAACACTGACAAAGAAGTATTCTGTTCTGAAAATCATATATGAGTAACATACTGCCACGGTCTAGCTATAAACTTGTATTTTCCTATTTTTTCCAGCATGACATTCTTTCCCCTAGCTCTAATGTGATGGTTAGGCTTTCCCTTGATTTTTTTCCACTTTTAGAGGACAGAAGGATTCCAGTCTTTCACTTTGTCTTGGAAAGCTGAAGGAGTGAAGCTGTCCTCCTCTTGCAGAGCAGTATGTGATAGTTTGTTCACTTACATTTCTTGTACCCCAGCAATGCCACAGAAAATACTGATTCATCTTTTGCTGCAGAATGTGAATGTATAACAAGAGATGCTGGCCGGGTTTCTGTGTGGAATGATTCCCATAATCAGGTCCTATGGTCTGCTCTATGACAAAATGCAAACTAGATTGTTTTGGGCTTTTTTAAAAGAAGCTTCTCATTGTCTTCTGTGTCCCTCCGGCCAAAAGCAATTTTCTCAAACATTCTTCGTACCACTGTCTGCACGGTTTGTGGTAGACGTTCATATATTTGTAAGGTCCTATTCAGAGGTATTTTCAGCACACCAAAAAATGAAAACCACTTTAAAAGAGGAGGAAAAAATTAACAACATATTAGCTAACACTGACTTCCAATTTAGAGCCATAAGCAACCACTGGTATAGTTAGTACAGAAAACCTTTCCAGTTCAGGTTTGGTTTTGCTCTGTAATTCATTTCTACAGAGTCACTGTGACCTGAACTGTGCCTTCCTGGATCTTCCCTTGTGCAATAGTTTTGCATTTCAATCTTTGCAACCCCCAGTTTTCCATTATTTTTATGATGACGTCATTTTTGTTTCCATGAGGACCTGTTTTTTCTTCATGAAAATGTCTGTACATGTTAATTACAGTGGTTTTCATGCCTCTCCTCCTTTACAAGGGAAGTGAACTGCACTTCCAAATAGATGCAATCTTCTGCAGAATGTCTCATTTAACCTCCTCCATCCAGCTCCGTATAATCTTAATAGATTTCCATCTCGCTTATATTAGTTCCCCTTTTTTGCCTGAGTGTTGTCTGTATTTCAAGAATTCCTTGGGCTTCAGAAAGATTCAAATAAAAAGAATTATTTAAGCAATGTTACTAAGCAAGACAACGCTAAGCCTTACAGTGAACTCTCCAAGCTAGGTAAGGAGTAAATTATTTCACTTTACCTTATCTTACTTTTTAAGTCAGTATCAAGAAAACTGAAAAAAATACCCATGCTGCTTTAAGATTCACTATCTTTACAGGAATTCTTCAAGGTGCTATGTGTACAAAGATGTTCAGGAAAACTATACTAAACTAATGAAGTTGGTAATTTAAAGTGAGTTTTCTAAAAAGCTATAAACTACTTAAGTGGAAACTCCTACTGAGAATTAGGATGACCTTGACATGATTTTATTTACTTCATCTCTAAAGAATAGGTACTCAGAATTTTTGTGTAAATTAGCTAAAGCTTTTTAAGGAAACAATCTCAGAAAATGTACTTGTTTCCCTATATTTCATTGTTGTGCAAATGCAAATGCATGTATATTCATATGCACTGACACACATCCAGTTCAAACCAAAAAATTCAAGAGAAGCTCTGGTACCACTCATTTTCTCCTTCTCCAGTTCTTGCCTTCTCCTAGGAAAAAGAAGATAACTGCTGCAGCTTCCCAAGCTCTTTCCCATGGCATGGTAAAGGAGTTGTATGGCTGGAGTCTGCCCACCAAAGCAGTGCTCTCATGGGACAAGCCTAGAGAAACTTTAAATTAACATGAGTCAGTTGTTAATTTGCACCAAATCTGAGCGGAATGGAAATATCCCTCAGTAAAATATCAAGTTCTTGTTCTAACCTACAGGTCTTCAGGAAAAGAGGGAGATTTGGAGATTTCTGTTTTAAAATGAGACATAATGGTGCTATTTAGCTATTTTCATAATACAATAATTCACACAATCATATGCCACTATTTTGAATTATTTCATGTGATAAAAAACTCTATTCTGTGTTTTATGCATGTTTTGTGTTTTTTACAGCAGACATACCTGGAGCCCTCCGTTCAGTTGTGATCTCTACTACTACATGCATCAGGCATTTTTTTCTTAAATTTATCTCCCTGGTTTTGTATTGTTAGAACCAAAAAATTCATCTTCAGTCTCTTATTCATTTGCTGGTATTTATCTTTTCTCTCTACACCAGGCAGTTGCAATTTTTCAGTCACTCAGCCTCTGGAGGCTTGTATGCCAAAAATAATTTATGTTTCCCAATTTTTTATTTTTTTTTTATTTTTTTTTTTGGCAAGGGACTGAGCAGGTGCTTGTTGCCTGTAAAGGAATGTTCCCCTTATCTCTTCCTTTCACCTGTAATTTTCTTCTAACATTGACCTGAGGAAAAATGGTTCCCTCCCATACATGTTTAAATGCATGCAACTGTAGCAGTAGTCTGATTCCCAGTTGTGGATGGGAAGAACAGACTCAGGAAGAATTAAAACATATGGAAATTATGTTTTGTTCTGTGAACTGAGAAAACTCCAGGGCCTGGAGGCAGCACACTGACACAAAACAAGGGTGACCTGGTAACCAGCAACACCGGGTCACAGCACCAAATAGTGAAAGTCCTGTGTCTGAAAGAATGACAGCAGGATCAAGAACCCCAAGTCTCAAGGCAGCTGCAGTTCTAGTATTACAGCAGACTATTAGCACACACCAAGGCTTCCTGATAGCAGGTGTGAGTGCTTCCTTTGAGATAATCACTTTCATAAAAATAGTTTTCTTTGGGAAGAGGTGGCGAGGGCAAAAGATTAACACAGTTTGTGGTTAGCAATTTAAGAGTCAAATTGTGTTCTCAAGCCTGACCTGAAAGCTGGCTAAAAGTTCATGGGTATTTGTATTTAGAAACAACTCTTTTCAATGTTGCAATACAATTTTGGAGGAAAACAGCAGGAGACCATAGGAACACAAGGGTTGTGGGAAGCTAGAGCTTTAAATTATCTGAATGAGTCAAGCCAAAACCAGCAAGAAAGTCTGCATTAGTAAGTGCTAAATATATTAGGAAATTTACAGGCATAAAATTCTGCATCAGAAAACGGCAATAAGTATTAGCTTGTAGCCTATAAAACTAAAAATGCTGAATTAATAGCACCAGTGCACTCAGATACATTAATATAAATGCAAAATAACAATTATTCATGTCTAGATCTCAGAAGTAAGACAACACCATGTGAGAATGCTGAAGAACTTTTATATTTATTAGCAACAGAGGAGGATGCTACATAAATTCAGATCAGTCCCCTAGGAGTAAGCATACTCAACTTGGCAGGCTAAGACCACTTGCACATAACAATTCTAAGAGACTTGGCTAAAGAGATTTCTGGCCTGCTGTGATGGTCTTGAAGTATCTTGGAAATGCAAGGGAACACTGAAAGACTAGAACAGTGTCAGTATTAAGTGAATAAGACGAACAGAGTAGCTTTGCTGACGAGTCTGATAGTACTTATGGGTAAGAAAAATGCAAAAGTTGGGAAACGATCCCATTCATAAAATGAGCAAAGAATAAAGATATAAATAAAGCTATATCACACATTTCAATGGAACATAAATCTTGTTAAAAGGGCATGCTAAAGCAGGCAAATGCAATATTATGTACTTAGAAACAAAGAATGGGAGCCAAATCTACAAACTGGGGATTGTGTTCTGAACAGTGGTGTGCCTGACAAGGGATGGGGTGTCACAGTGACAAGAACACTGTATGAATTCCCAGTGTAATGCTCTGAAAAAAAACAAGCAACTGCCTTTAAACAAGGGAGAATGGAGCAGGATTTGAGATAGATTTAATCTAGATTTTCAAAGTTTTTAAAGTAGTGGTACTACTACTAGAATACTGAATACAGTCCTATGCAGATATTTTCTAAAGGATGTTTAAAATTCAATGGGATAGAGAAAAGAAACAGCAAGATTACTTCTGATGTTGAGAAACATATGTTATAGAGAAAGATACAAGGGACTCTGCCTGCTTCATATGCCAAAGGAAGACAGAATGAGGAGTTTATTGCACTACAGGAATATGCTTACTGTATAAAACATGATGTATAAGAGAATTCTTTTTCCTGGAGGGAGATATGACAAGAACAAATGCAGGAAGCTGGAGCCCTTTTCTTAGGGAAAGAAGATGTGTTCTTAGCAGTGGGATGATATCTCCTGCTGTAGGTGGTGCTGATTTCTCTGGTCTATGAGCCTTTTAGATGAAGCCTATGTGCTTCTCTAGACGATCCTCTTCAGCAAAATAAAAAGTTGACTGAATAAGATGTTGTGGTCTGTAATCGATGGAAAGCTAATGAGACAATCCAATGGTCTCTCTGGTCCTTAAACTCCATATAGCTACACTGCTGTTACTTATCAAGATTAGAAGGTAGACCAGTCTCCTTGGATTTTCATCGAAGTAACCAAGAATGTTGTTAGGACCAACGACTATTCCTTACTCCACACAAGGACACATAAAGCTACAGTTGTCTCACATGATCACATTAAGAAGTAGCTCTTTTAGTCTCTGTGTTAATTGAACATACAGGCTTTTGTACTAAAGCACTGAACAAGGAAAAGGCTTTGTCTTTGGATAAAGTTGGTGACTTCAAGAGGATTTCACAGCCCCATTTTCTGTGTGAGGTTTTGACCCTCTTAATATTTAAATAAATAAATAGAAGTTCAACATGTGTATTTTCTCTAATACCATATGACTGCAAATACAGAAAGCTGGATACCACTTTGCAATGTAAAACAAAATACAAGCTGCTAATATTATATATTGTTAGAAAACTGTAAAAATACTATAGTTAATCAGCATAATATGAAGAAAATCCTATAAAAGCACTAGGAGCCATCAGAAGAATATTCGGTCTACATTCCTTGTGGTTTACAGCATATTCCTGCTGCTAGTGGAAAAGGTGATCTACAGTGTTAAAGTACAAATACTTTTATTTGCACTGAAAAAGAAAAAATAAAGCACTATTGAGAGAGAATGTTTTTAAAGCTAGAAAGCCAACAGATCTTGCTAGGTTTCACTACAAGGAGGATGGAGACATCACAGGAGTGATCAGTTACCTACCCTACCAGTTCCTCTGAGCTTCAAAAACAAAGTCAATCTGGATCAGAAATAAAGATGAAAAAAACTGAGAAGTAGAGAAACTTCCTTTCCTCCAATGCAGATGGACCAAATTCTGTAATACCCTTCGATCTCCCTGCCAGTGACAGGAATCCAGAGGATCTCTGTTGACAGGAGTACTATGTGCACCCATTTCCATGCTAAAGACAGCTCTCAAAAAGATGGATATGTCAGTAAATTTGCAGCAAAGCCCGAAAGAATAATATAATGTTTGCATTAGGTTCTGAATTAATTTGCTTTGCCAATCTCTTTTGCATCTTAGAATGTCTACTGTTCTAGCCTATCCTGTACTCTCCTCTTTAGGCTCAGATGGAAAGAACAGTGAGAGGCATTTCTGCTTGCACATTTGTCATGCTTTACATCTTGCAATGTTTATGGCTTTGATGTGACTTTTTAAGGAAAAGCTTACACTGGGCTTTGCATGGGCAAATTTGCCACATTCTCTCACTTCATGATTTCATCCAAACCATACCCCAGACGTTCTGGTTTTAATATCCTAATGCATTTTTTTAGTTCAGAATCACAGAAAAATCAATGCATAGGAAAGCAACACCCTCAGACTATATGGAGTTCCCCTGTTAAATTACCATCTTCAAGCTCTCTTGATCAGGTCTGATTTCCTCTTTAAACCCTTTTAAAATCTCTTATGAGCCCTGGATATCACTGTAGAGCATATCCTGCTTTCAAACATGCTTTCACAACTGCTCACAGTTCCAAGAGACTTAATAACAAGCAGCACTTCCCCCGTCTGGGTAGCAGAAATCTCTCTAGCAAGGCAGGGTGCCTTCCTTGTCTTGATTTTCAAAGAGAACAAAAGCTTTGGGGACACTCAAAGACCCCTGTGCTGCCAAGTTACCCTGAATAGTGTGGCTCCTCCATATGTATGAAATAAAATTTCTAGTGAACACCGTTCTCTTGAACAGGGCACATTGCTGCTCAGGTTCAGGCAGAGTTTTAAACCTTCTCCTTCATTTGATTGGGATGATTTGCACAGATTTTCAGGCAAGCAGCTGCTTTGTGTGGCAGGATAGCAAATAACTCCCCTGGCCAGGGGGATAGATTTAGAGATTCTGCAATAATTATGTCCTCCCTTCCCTGCTTGCTCAGCATCTCTCTCCATTTTGCAAGTGCCTTCTACTTTAGTGATCAGTGTCTTCTGTTAATGAGTAATTTCTGGTGACTCGAAGTTGCATTTGTGCTCCAAAGGGCACAGGACACAGCAGAGCTTGCAGATACAGAAGCCTAGAAATAAGTTATTTAAGAAAGGAGAAATTCAGAATGGCTGAAGTTAACCCAGTGGATGATAGGGCGGTGGTATAGTATGAAACACAAATAGCAACAAAGCAAACCAAGTGTAGGAAGAAGCCTGAAAATTTATTCAAAGTTTTGTTATCTCCCCTATCAGTAAAAGGGGATACTTGCTATTGCAACAGGCATCATGGAATTGTTTATGAAAGTATTCGGTGAAAGGACTAGAAAACAGCCTGTAACTTTAAATGTTGGAAAAGCAACAGCTGGAAGGCCAGCAGAACAGATGAACCAATTCAAATAATGCCTTTAAATGCTAAATGATTGACCAGCTTAGGTCAAAAAGTTTTACAATCAATTAAAAGAAAATTTAAAAAATTAATAACACAACTGTGAAATTACAAGAAGCTCCTTTACATCTTCTTAAGATGCAATATGAGAATATGCATCGCACGGCTCACCAGGCCACCAGGACAAGGGGTGGCAGTTTTATTAGTCAAATACCTCCTTTTCATCCTAAAAGCTTAGTGTTTGAAGATGGCAGATATATTCTGATCAAAGACTTCTAAAATGGTAACTTAAAAGACTGTATACTTGCATAGTCCATACTGTTCCATGCAGGGACAAGCTTCATTTATTCCATTTTCTTCTTTTTTTTTATTTTTTTAAGAATTTTTAATAAAATTTAGGACAGAAGAGAAAATTTTAGTCAAAATCCAAGTAACCTCATTGGGATAAGTAACCTCTATGGGTTTCCTGAAATGCAAGAATAAATAGTGAAGATAGTAGTAAAGATTTCTGTCTTAGAAAAATCAAGAACCTGCGAAGGAAAAGTCTGGTGAATCCCTTTCAGTCTGAGATAAGCAGAAAGTTACAAAAAAGTTTGTTAAAGTATCCATAAATCCACAGAGATTGGAGGGACTGGATTTCCTGCCAATCTGTGAAACACAACCAAGAAAAAAATGCAAAAAAACTAAACTTTATACAAGGGAAAGATGGTGGGCAGGCTTTTTAAAAAGTGGATAATACGGCAGTTTCTTCAAAAGGGACAGCAAAGGACGTCTGGTAACACGCTGAGAAGAGATGCTGAGTGATTTGAGACCAAAAGTTTTTACTTATTGCAGGACAACTCTCCAAAAGCCAACAACTTTTAAATTGCTTTAAGGACTTCTTTCCCACAGAATTAAAAAAAAAAAAACAAAACAAAAAATGTATATACATACAGAGAATTCTTGGATAACCCACTTAAAAGGAAGAAGTGAGTTCTATCACAGAAAGTCTGAATGGAAATAAGGCAGCAGGAACAGATGGGTTTATGTCCAAATATAGAGTCCTTAGACCTATTTATCAATATCATGCACAATGAAAAGATATTTTCTCTTCCAGAAGAAATAAATCAACTAAAATTTAAAATCCCTTGTAATTGCAAAGCTTGAAAATTGTACAGTTTAGACCTCTTGTCTCTGGATGCAGAAATAACTAAGTAACAGGAACTTATAATCATGGCACTAAATATATGATTTTGAAGATGAGTTGAGGACTGACACTTATGCTCTATAAAGGTCCCACAGCTCGTCTGTTAGTGGAGTGAATGTTTTCAAGGCGAAAACAGTTGATGAGGCCCTGCTGGTAGCTGAAAGTTGTTCATTTTGGCCATGAGGAACTAAGCAGGATTCTTAAAATTAAGCAAGTGAGGAACAGATCAGAGACAGGGCCTGTGATAACTCTCTGTGAAATATTCAGCACAGGATGCCTCATACGCAGCAGAGATACAGCTCACCTTCTAAACATAAAATTATTAGTCATGAGAAAAGGAAAGTGTTGGATTTCTGCATTTAAAAAAAAAAAAAACAACAAAGAAACAAAAAACAAAACCTCAGATATGTCATTACTGTGGATTAAAGGTCTAGTGAAATATTTCTTTTGTCCAAAGTCCTCAGGATCTTTAAGAAATGGAGAAAGATCAGGGATTTCTTAGATGGCTTAAAAAAACTTGTGAAAATGAATATACTCCCTCATATGTTCTTCCTGTTTCACTACATACTTGTATGTGTACCAGACAGCACTTTAAAGACTTGAAAAGCTGCTGTCATTAATTTCATCTGGCAATAGAGCCAAAACCAAACAGTTCCATACTACTAAGGCCTTCTGCAGTGGGAAACCTTAGAGGGCTGAAAGGCTAGCACATTGTTACAGAGCTCAGCCAAAATAAAGAATACAGCTGAAGGATGCTTTATTCTTTAAGACAGAGCCACATTTGCAGGCTAATACAGAATGAAAATGGTGTGAGAAAATTTCTGAGATAAGTGCTGCATACAAAAGAGATTAAGAAAAAGAAAGATAATTAAAGCCACCTCTTTATTTGGCTTTTCTTGAGATAAAAATATACAGGGAAATACTCTTTTCCCTTCATATTTGTCTCTTTATCATCTTGGTCAGAAATAAAGAATTCTTCACCCAATCCAATGTATATTTCTGTTTTCATTATGACAGCTGTCACCCATTTAGATTAACCCTTTTGGAGGCAGATATAAAATATTATTCAAAAATTTGTGATAAATTAAGAAGTCGTCTCTTCTACCATCAATAACAAGCAGCAATAATCATATAAGAGCTCTCATCTGACCTTTTTGCACTTTTGAACTACTGATGTAGATGAACTCATTGAAAAGGAGCAATCTTTAAAGCATATGCAATTTTAATGGAGAGACAGAAACATCAGCATAGGGAATGAGAGAGAGAACACATAAGCCTCCAGGAATCATTTGCTCATAAACAACTTTAAAAAAAAGGTAGTTTTATCAATGTTTCTGTCTCAGTAGCAATTCAATACATATTCTATGTCGGTGACTTTTCCTACTGGAGAACCTCTTGAGATGCAAGCTCCTTTCCTGTCTGTCATCCTGAGTTGTGGCAGGGACTTGGGATGACAGAAAAGTTCTGAGAGGAATTGATCATAGCCCTAGCCTTTGTAGCAGACAGCGATATCCCCTTGGACCTGCTGAGTTGCCTACTGTATTCTGCTTCCATGGAGTTCACCCCTTGATGTGAGACCCTAAGTGTGGGATGATCAAACCTGGAAAATATCAAGTCTCATCTTTGAACCACCCTCTCCTTTCCTCCTTTAAAGAGGCAGCCTGCTAATTCTGACACACCTTGGCACCAGATGGAGAAGCCCATCAATTCACATTATTAGAAATTTGGCAGAAGAGGAAAAAATGTTTTTAAATACAGTTTCTATTCTTTACTCAAACAGAAGGCAAAATTTCAGCAGGTAGTAAGCCAAAATTGCTAGCCATTATATTTTTTTCTGAGTAGTATTGATTATTTACATATTGCACATGCTTCATTCACATGCTACTTTTCTGATAACATTTTTTTAACAGGTATAGTTCTTCCATTGAGTGAATTATATCATGTTAATGTGTTTGTGTATCTTGAATATCTTGTTTTGCAATTTCTGCATGTTCTGGCTGTGTTTAGACTGGGTTATTTAGTTGTCTAAACAGAAAATTGTCTTTGGTTTTGCTGAGATTTTCTTTAATGGAAGGTAAATAGCTTAGGAAGTGCCTGGCCCGATGATCATGTGCCAGACAACATCTGGGGAGAATTATCAGAGTAATGTTCCTGTAGGCAAGATAGTCTAATAATATGAGAATGGGGAGTTTTCTGGGGAAAAGCAAAGACAGAGGATTCTGAAACAAAAGAGAGAAGCTGGATAGTTGGGAAGAGATGGTAAGAAACCAACTGAACAGAAAATAGGTGAAAGCAGCCAGAAATAAGCAAGAAGGAGAAGGACTGATGTACCCAAATAAGCTGTTGTTTCTTCCTAGTCTGGCAGGTAAATCCTTAATGGAAAAGATGTGTCTAACCAGGACACTTCTGTGCTTTTCACCCCAATTTGCTTCTCTGCAAAACCCAGAGTGATTAGGAAATCCTACAGCGTCTTACTAGACCAAGGAAGTAAAAGGCTCTAGAACTGCAAGATCAAATTCAAGCCTTGAACCCAGGTCTCAAGCTCTTATAGATTACCGACAGGCAGTTGTAGTCACACCGAAGAGATGCAGAGCATCTCATCATACAGAGGTCTGACCTCTGTATGGCTTGCACTGTGCAATTTTTAGCTGTATTGAACAAAAATAAAAGGGATTTATCTCAGATTACACAGGTAATGCTTATCTTACCGCTGTTTTGCCCAAGTGGCTACTGTATTCATACTTTTGTCTTTCCAGGTCAGCCTCACATAGGATCAACAAGGGAAAATTCACTCAGGTCACTGGAACTGATTTATAGCCCCAAGAATGTGGATTTTGTATTTTATTTTTTCCCCCTTTATGCTGCTTCCCTTTTATGGTAATTTTATAAAGATTTTTTCTTATAACACTCTTGGGCTTCATCTGCCTGATGCTGCAAAGGCAGATACAACTAACTTCAAAGGCCAGTCCAACTGCAGTCATGGCTTGCATGGTATGGGTTCAGCCTGCTGAGCTCATGAAAGCAAAGTTTCATCTGTTTTGCGGATTGGGCTCTTGACCTGCCATAAAAATAAATGCTATCTTCTGCAGTTATTAAATGGTAGACTGTTTCTTGTTACTGCTGTGGTATACGTGTCTCTTCCATATGCCTGTCATTAAAAATAATTAATTGGGTTCCCTTATCTCATGGAGATCTCTTATTTTCCCCTCCTGTTTTGGTCTCCTGTCCATTTCCACACAGACTTGCTGACAGACTCACACAGCTTAGATTAAAACAAAATGCAGCAGCATTTTTCCCTCTGACAGCAGAGACACAGGCGGTTCACACCTTCATCTGATGTTCCACTTAACCAATAGCACTCTCTGGATGCACGAGGGAAGCAAGACAAAAAGTCCTGCACAATTCAAGAGGAAATAAATTTGTGTACAAAGACATTCCTGCTACGCTTCACCATTGTTGCATTTTGTTTTAATCTGTATTTCTTATGCTTCCACCAGTGAGCATTACACTTTGCAGTGATTGCGCCACAAGACCCAGGACTGTGTTTCCGCCTATCTCTTCAGCAAATAGTCGAATCAAAATTATCAAACCTACTTCTATATGTAAATTCATTGCAATGTTTCTTTAGTGGAGGATAAGAATTCACAGGTTTTGTTGCATCAGAGATGTCCTTCCTTCTATCCCACTCCAAGCACCTAAAACACCCCATTGATTTTATACAGTTAACATCTATTGCAAATGATCAGTCACATACTTTTTAAGATAAGAAATCATCCAAAGGCACTTTCTGTCTTGAGTTGTCATTTTTTATCCTTAGCTTAACTCCTCAGTCCTGAATTATTCTTCTGAGAAAAAGGTTATTTTAAAAACCCTTAGTTTCTCTCTGTTCAAAAAAGCTCATTATGCTTCATTTCAGACTATTTTTTTATTGAAGCAGCATCGAATTATGAAAAGTAAAGCCTCTCAAGATATATTATTGATCACTCTTTCAATCTTTTTCTTTCATACTAGCCACCACAATCGTATTTTCATGCCAAGGATGACACTGTCTCTGACGTTCCCCTAGTCTAACACATGAAAAAGTGCTAAGAAGTTGTGCTGATGAATTGAATGTGAATTCATTAGATGTGTGCATTTGCTGAGATGATATCCAGGAATATGTCTCAACTTCCATATCACTGGTCACCTTGACCCCTCGAAATAAAGATAAATAACAGACCAAATCAGATTACCTTGCTCTGTGGTTTTCCCTTAAAATCAGCTGAAAATTGAGACAGACATTCAATGTTTATTTACTAGTTTAATTTTCATGTATTGTTTTCTTGCTCACAACTGTACTTGTGTTTTCAGGGTGTTTCAGACATGACCCCTAAGTTCAATCTCACTATTACATGATATAAAGACTCCTCCTATTAGCTGCTACCATTAGCTGCAGTATGTGTAGAGGTTGACTCAGTCACAATTACATGGAAAATCATTTGGAAAACGTATAAATTAACATTATCCATAGTTTTAGCTCTGTTTATATTGAATTCATCTGCTGAACATCTCTTCACATTCCTTCTATGGTATTTCTATACACTGTTCCACTCTCTCCCCCATATTCGGCTGGAAGGACAATGGGGGAAAGTAGTTCCACATTTCCATCTGTCTATACACAAGCAGAGTCAGTCTGTGCATTTTCTTTTCTTATTTTTCCCCTCTCAAAAACGCTCCCAGGGAAGGAAAGTAATGCTGGATCAGGCCTGTCCATAGTTGTGTGTTCCCTAGCATCCCACAGAGGGATGTTGTTGCTATTATTTTAACAGCAGATCTCTGTTGTTGCTGCTATTTTAATAGCAGATTTTAAAGCTTCCGCTGACATTGGTACAGACCCTGAAGCTCAGCTAGAGAATCAGAGGTGGTGAGCAGATGGTGATACAAAGGAGGAATGTTGTGTCTATATATATTCTGATGAAATTCATACTCAGTGTTCCACACAAGAGTCAAGAAACTATACTAAACCCTTAATATGGGATTGAAATTAGTGGTAAATGGGTTCTTAATCTAGGTTCCCTGTCTGTAGATTTTCACTTAAAGAGGGCAATATCAATCCACTGGAAAAAAAGGGTTAATTCTGTATTAATTATCATTAGAAAAATGTTATTATTTACCAAATAAGGGGATACATTTAATTCTGAACTATCAAAGTTTCTAAAACAGTCTGAGAGAAGAGGCAGTGTTTGAGGCAAGCAATCTCCAGGAAAATGCTCCTGAACAATTTGCCACAATCAGCATTAGGATATTCTTACATTTTCTCCTTCTGGAAAAATTAAGCACAATTTCCTTTAAACTAAGGTGCCAAACAAGCCTGCAAACCATCTTAAGGGTCTCTCTATAAATTTGCAGTCTCTAAATTGATAGTTCTGTTTATACCTTCAGGTGATAATTTGTTTGCTAATTGTGAGATACCGAGATTTTTTAGCTATCTTTCTCCCCTTATCAAATATTGTGGCAAAAGAGAGGAAATGTTGTTGAAAACACCTGTGTCAAGAACAAAAGGGCACAGAGAATCAGTGCCTCTTAGCAGCATGTGCATAAGCATTATGTAGTTGGGTTTGTTTCCTGAAGTGGCACTTGAACATGAAAGCTGAAGGATGAAGCTATACACATGACAAAAAATGTGTGAAAGTGTGGAACATTATTTTCCATAAGCACATAAGATTACTCTATGCCTAAAGTACCTCTTTTGAACAAGGACTTGTACAAAGTAAGGGGATAGATTATCTATGTATTTTAGCTATACTTCTTAGGAAATTAGGCTCACAGAAGCCCATCATATGTTCAGGTTGCTTTTTCCCTAATATTATGGAGCCACTGATCCAAACTGACTCACTCGTCAGCTTCAAACAACTTTGACAGAGGGTAGAGGTCTCAAATGAACTACAATTCACATTTTGTGAAAATGAATGGCTGAACAAAATAGCACCCTCAATGAAGTGTCTCTCTTGGCTACTTGCTCTATGTGCTCAACTTGGCAGAACATCCTGAGAGGGTAGGCAGGTATCAAAAATGCTTCCCTGTGCCTGGCTGCAGTAGAAGAGTTAAGAGTGAATTTGAGATTCTATGGGGTATTCAAGGAAATTTATGTGGAGCTGAAAATGCTGGTAAAAACCAGGATATGGACACTGCAGAAAGGGCAGGAGGAACTAACTTTTCTAGTGACATCAGGACATGATGCAAGTCATTTGTCCAGCTTATTGTAAGAAGCTTGTTTCTCTCCAAGAAATACTCTTTAAAAGTCATCAAGAGTTCAGGCCCTGGAGGAAGAGCAAAACTACACCTTTGAAGCGAAAAGTGCTTATAAAATCTTCTGAATTGCTGCTAGGCGGTCCTTCATATTTTATTTTAGAAGATCTAAATAATGACATCTCGCCTGTGCTCTGCAAAGGACTCTAAGTTGTGCTTCTATTATGCAAAATAAGGATTATCTCTCTTCATAACTTTCCTGCAACTGAAGTCCAAAAATAGAGTAAGAGCAAAACACCTTTCCACAACTTTTACCTCAAGTTGATAGCCAGAAAGAAAGATAATTTCATACCTAACAGCTCAGACCACTATCGTTTCCACTCTTCATGTTGGGTCTAAAAGCAGTTTGTGCAGTGACTTTACCAAGCTCTGTAAAATGACAGCAGGTTTGCAGTCTTTTTCTCAATCAGCTCTAGCACAAGGTAAAGGTAGCATGTTATGGTTAGACTACAGTTTTCAATTATGGTCATGCATGGCAAAATCATACTTTAAAACTTGATAGTATCTTTGAAGGCATGTGAAGTCATGTAAAGAATTTAGGCTCTTTTTTTAGGCTCACTCATTTTAAAATGCAATTTAGGCTTCTAAATTCAAGTAAATGCCTAAGTTGCATCTGATCTCTATTCCAGCTCACAGTGAATTCAGCAAGAGTATTTTTCTGAATAAGGACTTACAAGGGGTCATGACTTAATATTGCCCAATGTTCAGTCTTTTGTTGCCAAAATAACATGTGATTTAATAAATACTGCAATTTCAGAATGGACTTTGCTAAAATTCCACCATCAGAAATGCTAAATGTGCAAAATAAGATCATGCATGAGGGAAATAAAAGTCCCACTGGAGTTCAATGGCAAGCAACTGAAAGGCTTGACAGTTTTACATTGAAAGGAGAGTACAGGATGAAAACAAAGAACCTGATTCCTCACCTCACAACAAAAATAATTTCAATATATGCTATTTATTAGCTATTTCTGCTTAAAATTATATACTTATAACATGAAAAATTACATTCCTCTCTGAAGAGTCTATACCTTGCCAAAGTTGCACGTCAATTCTGGCACTTTTATAATTGAAGTATTAAAGAAATACATTTTGCTCCATATTCTCTATTGTTGATTTTGTGCCACAGGCAGAACTCAGTACAGTTTCCATTTCCCCTACAATTAGGCACTGCTCCTATAAACACATAAATGTGAGCTCACCTTTCCTTCTGGGAGGGGTTTGGATGGGAAACTCACTGCAATAAAGGACATGAATATATTTTGGCAGGATCAGGTCCTCAGATAGCAAGGAGGAAACTAGCTAACAGAAACCACCTTTGCAAACATAAAGAGGGAAAGATCCTAGGAACAAAAATTAAAGTTTTATACACTTTTGAGTGCCAGCCAGAGTATTTAAAGTGAGAAGAAAGTGGAGGACATCAGAATTGATCTGGGCTTTTTTTAAATCTGATTTGAGAGTGTTCCTTTAAGGATTAATGGCACGGCACAATGCAGAGGTTACTTTGTCTGGCTTTGACTAAACTATCATTTTCTTTTGCTAAGAGATTCAGCAACTGAAAGCCCAGCTTTTTCTTCCTCACAGCTGTTTGCTCCCACATTATCAAATATTTTCCCTCCAGCTTTTGCCCTTGCCTTGCTCATGGGATGTAAATGATGCAGGAATTTCAGCTGCTCTGCTTCAGTTTAGCAGAGTGATAATCTCAGGCAAACGCTTGCAATCTGTCTTTCATTAAAAGAGTTTTTTGCACTTCTGTTTAACACTGCGAATTTTTCGAATTGCCCTTCTAAAAGAGGATTTCACATCCACTTTTGCCTGGAGGGAAACCCTTGCTGCCACGAATATATATCCTGGATAAAGGGAAATCCTCTTGGTTTTGAGTGGTTCTCACCAAGGATAGCAAACTGTTCTACCTTCAACTTCCAAATAGTAGAAGCTGACTGTGAATGTAATTGGATAAATCAATCCATAAAACAATACTTCTCCCATTAAAAAGTAAGGCATTTTTTTGCTGCTCTATGCAAATACAGCTGTGAAAATTCCACTGCAAAATGAAGGTAGCTTTCATTATCAAATGCACGAAACTTCTTGAAGAGCATGATTCTCTTATTTTTACCCACCAAATATAACACTGGTATCTAATACTTGTTGACATATAAAAATGTAAGTGCTAAATAAGAAATGAGAAGACTAGTGTTTCTAAAATACTTAAAATATGCTGAATGTTTAAATTTGGTATTTTGGTGACCCTAGGAAAAGATTATACTGCATTCCTATAAAATTAATATTAAAAAATATTAGCATATTATATAATTTATATATTATATAGAGACTATATACATGTACCTATTATCAATCTATCTAGAAAGAGAGATTTATACATGCACACAAAGTGGAAAAATTATATAGCAAGTAAAATGGGATTTGAACTCTGTTCATTAAACAGTTGTGTTTTCTGAGCTCATAAGAGTAGTGGGAATGTCTTCCCTGACAAATAAATCCTCGGTTCTTAAACAAAAGAAATACTAGCACAAAAGCAAAAAGAGAGAGGGAGAACTACAATCATTAAAAATGAGGAATTTTAAATTTTTGGTATACATCATTGTCACTGTTATGCTTTTGTTTAAATACAGTAGCAGGATGGGCTAGAGCTTCAGTTGCTTGCTAAATTTGGCCCCAAATAGGTATATACACACTCTTCTGAAAAGAAAAAAAGAAAAAATATTTTAAAACAGCTTTTTAAAATCATGGCCTTGTAAAAAAATAAACTTTGTGTGAAGGTAGTCAAAAATTAATTGAAGAAAATGAAAATATTAGATCTTCAGTTTTGAAAAAATCCCTTGTGCAAGAGACTCAATCACTGACTTATTCCTGTGCTTTCCTTATTAAATCAGGATGCATTTTGAGCCAACAATTTGAATTGGAAGTCCTGTTATTTTTAATTGGCCTACAAACTGCAAACTAAGCCTTCAGCTTCAGATTCCTTTGTCTTCACAAATAAGAAATCACTGCTTTTTATTCCCTTGTTTATTGTTAAAGTATGCAAGGAGAAAGGGTTTTCCCCCCAACATCTTATACAGAGGAAGAGGAAACATAACTCAGGAATTTCCTTTTTTTTTTTTTTTTACAAATGGCAATTTAACCTGTAATTCATTGTGCACTGAAACAAGACAAAACCTCTGTCCTACATCACAAAATTCTACTTTTATTGTTTCTTCCTTTAGGGTTTCCACTGTAGTGAAATTTGAGTTCCTACTCAAATATCATCGACCATCCTTTTTAATTTATTATTAAATTATGTCAAACTCAGACCACAAGTAAAATAATGCAAATCCTGGTCGAAGTCCCATTCACCTTATGGTGAAGATACCAGGGAAGAGTTATAAGTGTTTGAGCTGCTGTGCTCAAAGAAGCAAAGTCTGGCATATGCAATGAAATCATATCTTTGAATGTACATGGAAAAAAAAAAAATAGCCAACCACAGTGTAAATGGTTGGTGTGAATGTTGTCTTATTAAAGGAAGGTGACCAACCAGCAACATCTTCAAAATACTACTCTTTGTACAGGTGTAATGTCCTGAAGCCCTGGATGTGAAATTATGCTCTGCTGTACTGCTAAATGTAAGCAAAGGAGCTGTCACAAAGAGTCAACAGTCTAAGTACGTGTAACAGTCCAAGTACTAACAATGAATCGCCTCTTGCTTTACAAATAGAGCTGGACAAGCATTCTGACATACAGGATAGAAGTCATGACTCATACAGGTCAAAAATACTACTGTGAATCTGGAATAAAGAAAAAAAGGAAGCAAAGATGGGAGGGGGGGAAAGACTGATAAAGAAACATACTTAATTTTTAGGAAAAAAATACAAAATAACTAGTGTACACTTCATTAGATGACCATAATAATAAGATTTTTCTTCCCATTTATCTGCACAGCAAACATCACTGTATAAATATTACAGCAAATAGCAACTATTCAAGAAATTATTTCTTTTATTTTAATTCAAGACTGTCAAGCACTTTTGTGAATACTCAGTAGTTGTTTGAATATTCATAAATTAAAAGATTGAGGGTCAGTTCGCAAATTATATTCTCATTCAACTACAAATAATTGTAACGAGAAACCATTGCTAATATTTGTAATTCTTCATTTAAGCTGCACGTCTTAGGCAGACTGGCATTTCAAAAAAATTCTGCCTCCCTCTTCCCTCTACAGATTCTCCCAGGAAAAACACATAAATAAACAAAATAGTAAGTAGAAATTTTGAATAGAGGGAGAAGATTGAATTATCTGTAGTATTTGATTATCATAATTTGAGTTTAAGTATGTCCTTAACAATAAGAAATGTGCTACGCATTATTTAATTAGCAATTAGAAATTGCCTCTTGGTATACCTGTAGAATAAATAACTACATGTATTGCAATAATGACTAACATAGTTTCTTAGGCATGTAAAAACCTCCTGTATACTGACAATTTAAATATTAATACTATAAAGGACTGAAATATATGGTGTTTATTTGTAATAGAGATCTGTAATGCACAATCAATGCAACGGCATAACAAAATAGCCTTTAGAAAGGCTGAGGGGCTGAATAAAGTAGTAAAAGTTGCAAATATTATTCTAGAAAAATCTTGTAGAGTCTTCTGGAACAGAAATTATTTCCTCTACAAGAGACTTCACAATTGTTTTCTACCTTTTTCACATTAAATCATGGAAAACAAAGATCATGGGAACAAGCTCTGCTTTTTTCATGAAAAACTCTACTTATGTGAGAGGCTTTCCATTTCCTCCCTCTTACATATCTAAGCTGCACCCAATTATTACATTTACTCATATGATGTACTAAGTTGCCTTCAGAAACTATTTTGAACAGTATATTTCATTTATAGGAACCGTGATATTCATTATTCGGGGGGGGTGGGGGGGTGGGGGGGGGGTGGGAAATAAAACAAAAACACAAAACAAAACCAACAAACCGAAACAAACAAAACCAAGAAGGTATCCAGATGCAGGGAATAAGTCTGAAAATAGTTTCGAATTTCTTCTCATGCTGAGAGCAAACGGTGGGTAGGAAATGAAGCCCTGAACTGCTCCCTTTCTTGCCTCATTCTCCTCTTCCTTACCAACAGTGATTCCCCTTTCTGCCTGGTTTTCTACTCCTTTGCCCCTATTAACTCATCTCCTCCAGATTTCACCATCATTTCATTCCCAGGAGGGTAATGTACACATGCAACTCAACATAAACACAGTGGCAACCTGATTCATTCCCTGGTGCATTATGTGCCTTTGGCCAAGTGAGGCCCTCAGAGCAGTCCTTATCCAGGCTGACCTACAGCATTCTTATTCTTGATTTGCTATTTTTCTATTGTTCCTCAGCCCAAGGATGAGTCAGCACCTACAGAAGCTCACAGACATCCCAGTCCAGAGGACATCTGAGAGCACGACCAGGGGCAGGGCATCTGACATTGTAAAAGAATAGAGGCAAAAAATGCCCCCAACATTTTCCATCCCCTTTTGAATCTGAACTGCTTTTCTGTTAAAGGCTGTAGCTATACTGGATTACTCGTTATGTGCCCCATATTTACTCAGTCCAGCCTCTTTACATTTTTCCTAAATCAATTACCCAAATTACCCTGGATAAATGATGCTGAGCACATTCATGTAACCTGAGCAATCAGTCTTGAAATACTCTTAATGAACAGCTGATTCACAATCGAATCTTTCATTCCAAGAAGTGGAATGAGGGTTTTTCTTCCTTAAGTTGCATTATATGACTATATTTTCACAAAAGCTATTAATTATTGTCCATTTCTTTAATAGCACACTGCTAGGCACTTCCACGGCTGCCCTCCCTTTCCCCAGCCCAGGCGCAATTTCCTGAGTTATGGAGTAAACAGAATTACTATGTACAGAATAAGCCAAGCAGTCTCTAATGGGGCAGTGTAGGCTTTCTGCTGCCTCATCAGCATTGCAAGGATCTGCATAACAAAACTGTGATGTTACAGTCTTATGTGGCTAACTCTCCCGAGCACTGAAGTGAATAATGTGACTGACTTGCCACTAGGCAGATGGAGAATTTGCTAGGGTTGTTTGATGGTAAATGAAGACTTTTTTTTTTTTTTTTTAATTTGCTGCAAGGAGCTTGGCACAGGAAACTCTCAAATCCTACAATAACAAATCTTCTATTTATCTTTTAAATTCTGAAGCAAAATAAAAACCATTAGGCGCCCACAGTCATGAGCTGTATTCTATATTTTCCTAGCTTCCTACAACCTTCTGGCATGAAAAAGATTAAGCTTTCTGAAGCAAAAAAAATCTCGGTTTAAAAATAACAGCCTCATTGCTTTGTATGGAGCACTGGTATGTTTTATTGTATTACACAATGAAAGGGCAGGACGACTTAGAAATTGCAAAGACAGGCATAACCCAGAAACCCGTATCTGATCCAACCTGATAGTTTTCACACTATAAAGCGTTTGCAGTAAATCTGAAGAGCAAACATGATTGTCTGTAGCATAAAAGTGATCACCCAGGCATTGACCTCACTGACATGATTATTTTACTTCTACAGACAGGCACAATATTCCAACAGATGAGAAGGAATTCCCCATATTATTCCCAAAATTATTCCAATCCTGATGGTTGTGTGGAGGGGGAGAGTACTTTCTGGCTATCTGTTTAGGGTATCTCAGAGCAGAAATCAAGTGAGGGGCCAAGATCTCCATGGTGATTACACATTCTTAACACCACTGGAAATAAGGTCACAAAGGCTGCACCCTTGAAAATCAGCACCATAAAGCCCTTTGAAATGCAGAGACTTGGCAGAATCGGGCCCTCCTTTAGCAGCTGCCTTCTAAGTGTGCTTCCACACAGCTTTCACACTACTGTTTTTTGCAATGTCATAGGACAATTTCAGTGTTTTTATTAACTAAAAGAACCATCTCAGGGACAATACAAAATTTTGCAAAAGGAGATGTCGACTAATAATTTAAGATTGCCAACCCCAATTATTACATGGGATTTTATTTCAAGTTAAGGCAGCAGTAGAGTCCAGCAGAACCTCAAGGTTGAAGTTCACTTTTAAAAGAGCCAGTTTCCATTAAGGTCTGAGAGGGTACAAGAGAATGTTCAACAGGTCTTCTACTATATTTTCACCGATTAAAAAAGGCTGCTTAAAGCACAATAAAAATATATTTGCAATTTTTTTTTTCTGTGCAAAAAACATCTATATTCAAAGATGAAAGAGGGATGACAGGGCAGCACTGGGATAATTTCTTCATCAAATGAAGTGCTGCGTGCAAAAGTGATCAAATGTGATGACAATCAACATTTAATAACTGACCTTTTAATAGGATCCTCAGAGCAGGATTGAGGAAAACCCAGTGTGGCAATTAGGTAGGGAAAAAATGTCTATCTGTGAACCTCTCCATCTATTCCCAAGGTCTCTTCTTCCTCAGAGACTCTGATTTACAAAACTGATCTATAGACATTTCAGGGATAAAGCAAGAAGAACCTATTTTTGAAGACTCACTAATTTTCTCATCATATGCACCATATATTTCTAAATGTTATAATGTGTTCTCATTAGAATTACTCTCTGTGAATAGGCATCCACACAGATTGTGGCATCATAAGATACCAGCACTTCTGGTATCTTATTTAAGAATACTGCTATTACTAGTGCAGCTTCTTGAGAAGTCTATGATGCACAATTCTTCAATCTTACTAAAAGCAAAGACACCCTAGTGTCCTCAATTTTCCCCTTAGTTTTGGGGTAGATTTCTGATCATGGATTTCCTATTTCCTGAAGTTCCTAAAAGAAGAGTCTTGGGTTTGTTAATTCATTGGTCATGGGAAAAATGTCAGTGTTAGCCAGGAGTGCATCCAGTCCCTGAGTGAAGTCAAAGAACTGTAAGTCATTCATAACTATTCTGTATGCCCTGGCCCACTGAGTTTCAAACATTTTTTACTGTGACTGCATTCATATAAATGTGCTGATTATTAGTATGATTTGTGTCAGGTTTTGACCAGTTGGTTAAGTACTCTTTAGAAACTGTAAATTGGTTCTTTTAAAGCTGGTTTGCAATAATTTCTTCCCAAGCACTTTTCCAGGAGCTACACATGCGGACGTAGCTGAAAACGTTCATTTAACAATACTGGAAGATTTCCTTCCCAAAAAGAAAAAGCCTTGAGAAGAATGAACAAATACAGAGGCAGTGAAGTGAAACCTTCCACTATGAAAGGAACTGAATTCTATGGTGCAAGATTTTAGCTGAATGTGGGTTACGTATGTATATATATAATTAATCAAGAAAATACAAGATTGGAGAAATGAAGACTTCATGAAATCCTGCAGATTTTGGCAAAGAACTTTCACTGTTACAAGAGGAAAAACTGGGAAGCAGTTCTGAATGTCCAAATGTTTTATTCGAGTCCTATATATAAATAAAAATGCCTTATATTTTTAGCTGCAAATTAATTTTATAACTTGTTTTAAAACTACTTTTTAATTAATTTAAACTAGAGGGTTTGAGATCTAATTTTAAAACAGTTACATAAACTTAAAAACTTTAGGTAGTTTGATGATACAAAAATAAATATTTAAAGGCTGGCCAAATCATAAGTTTTCCTAATTCTCAATGAAGGTGGGGGGGGGGGGGAAGCTTTTATTTAATAAATCTAAATGAATCCTCACAATCTTCACTTTTTCTCTGCTGAGTACCAAAATGAAAAATCCTCCTTAGAATTCTTCTGTTGCTGTTTATTGGTATTTGCTGGCCTAAGACATTTGCTAGGTGCATCCTTCCCTCTGACAGCTGTAAGGATGCTTTTGCAAATACATAGCAAATATCAGGCAACTCACTGTCATAGGGATCTGACTCAGACAATCCTTTCACCATCTTCACAGTACTGTCAGATCAATAGCTCAATTGAGCAAAGGCTGTATACAAATATTATTGTAAATATTATTGTAATAAGTGCTTTTGTCACTTCTTGGATTGATTTATTGATTCATTGTTTTCTGACCTTGCAGAATACGCAATTAAAAGATGCCCCCGGCACGAATATTGTTGTTAAAACTTGAACTGGTACTACGTTTCCTCTCAGAGTTTTAAAAATTCTTAATCTGCTTTCAAAGATATTTCAATTTAATTTTAACACACCACTATGTTATACTTCCCTAGAACATCTCACCAGAGTATGCTACAGCTTTTAGCACAAGAAATGCAATAGGATTGTATTTTGAGACAACAGATGTTTCACAGGTGTAAAGGTTGCAACCATTACTTATTTTAAACAGCATAGGATATAAGCAGCAAAAAGATACACCTTCTCCCCACCCACCCCCCTACCCCTCTGGAAACAAAAATGTCCCAGCATTGCTGCACAGCCCTCTCCCTGTGGAAACTCTAGTTCAAACAAAAATCCAGAAAAGCCAATGATTTCCATGTCCTGCTGTTGCTTTACAGCATCACTGCTATGCAGAGCTATTCTGGGCAGGATTAGGAACTAGAACACTGGAAAGATCCCAGTTGCTTGCCTTTCCCTGTACACCCAGGTGCCCACTGCTGCTCTTCCCAAAGCAGCCACACAGCTCCCAGTCTGACAGATACTGTCCATTCCCATGTACACCCGTCCTGCTTTTGCTGTCAGGATTTAATCGTAACTTCCCATCCCATTATGGCAAAGTAATTGTGCTGTTTAGGAGGATGTCAGAGAGCTACAAGTTAGCATAAAGTGCTGTAATTCCATAAACAGGCATTACCAAGCTCAGCCTCTACGGAAAACTCCGTTGATCTCTGAAACACTGTCAGTTTTAGAAAAATTAAACTTTTTTCCTTGAGCTTGATTTTACATCATAAGGGTAAAGAACAGATCGCTATTTAAATTCCACTTGAATGGATTTTTCTTGAAAGAGGAATTGATGTGAATGCCATATGATCCTGTCTCGGCATATCCAGGAATTTTCTGAATATTCTCAGATTGATTTTATGCATTATTTAAACCAGTATAATCTTATTAATCTAGATCAGAAGGCATGAAAGAAAGAAAAGTTAAAAAATAAAAAGATTTTTATCTTTGAAGACCTCAGACTGCAAGTCAAGATTCATTCAGGGATCCAGCTGATTACAATAGAAATAGAATATTTTCACACAGTGATCTATGTGAATAGAAGCAACTCAAGTGGCACCAACTGTGTTGTAAAACAATGAAAATGCTCTTTCCTTAATGTAGCGCTCTTGGAAGACACCTTTCAACTATCTGAAAAATCTATCTTTCAACCATCTGAAAAAAGCATCAGTTTTCCTTAAAGACAGATACAGATAAAGCAGGACACCTCTGCCTGAGAAAAGGCAAGCTGGGCTGATATTTGATATAAGAGCTCAGTCCCAAATGGGAGGAGGGAGAGTGATTGATGGTTCGTAAGGAATTACTTGACTTTTGCTTGTAACAGAAGCTTTTTGGATTCTCCCGAAGTTCTTGTCAAAGACAAGAAACATCTTTTGAAATAGCAGGTTTTGCCTGTGTAAAAAACGCTGCAGATTGAAATTACTTATGAAAGAAAGGAAAGAGTTGTTTGAGACACTGCCCTTTTTCTAATGCTCTGCTGCCCTGTAAAGTTTGTCTCTATTATTCTATTACCTGCCCTCTTAACACACCGAGAGCAATTCACCTCTCCGCAGGAAGAATTTCACAAACCCAGCAGCAGGAATTTACCAATTCAGTAAGACACATATTACCGCAGGGACAAATCCTTCTCGCTGTCTGTATCTCCCGGTTCCAAGGTCAGAGTTGTACGAACTTGACTAAGACAACCCCTTCTCGAGCTCCCACGGGACTCTCCTGGCTCTCATCTGGACAGCTCCATCTGCCTCCTGCAATTATCTCCTCTGGGAAGGGCGAGAGCATTATTCCGCGGCTGGAGTATGGGGGGAGCAGAGGCATGAGGAGGGTCAGATTTTCGCGTTTCCTTCCATCGTGTACACAAGGGAGCAATGGATTTGAGCTCGCTATCCTCTCTTAAAGAGGAAAACTGATGATCCAACAGGTGGAATGAATCCAGAAAATCTCAGTCACACACAAATTTGTTAGAAAGACTTTGCGTCAATAACTCCCAGTCCCAAACCAAAGGCAAAGCTGACACTCTCTCACACCTCGTTGTTACAGAACATTGCTCATCGGCGACCCTCAAGGGCCACGCAAGGGATGAGGTACACCAGTGCTCCCTTGCTCAGGGAAAAGACGAGAAAAAGTTCTCTGCTAGCACTTGAACTCCTAGTCCTATCCACCGAAAACAAAAGCTGAAGTGAGAAATCACATTGAGTCATTTTATATTCCCGAGTTTAACAGTCACAGCTCAAAGAATGGGACTTCATCAATATGAGCATTCAGAAGCAGGGGTATTAAAAAAAAAAATAAAGAAGGGTCACAATATGATCAATCGCATTTCTCCCGCTCTTAAAATCTGTTTGACTCTTCAGAAGGTGGACGGGCTGCGTGGCTTCCGCACCCCCACCGGTGGAGGGGGTTTGCCCGGAGGAAGAGAGGAGCAGGAATCCTGCGAGGGTGTAGGATTTGGATAAGCATCGGTGCAACCTGACGGGAGAGGCAGGAGAACACACCGCAGTAAAACAGACCGAAGTTTTACTCTTGACAGCCACAGAAGGCTTTGTCAACTCTCGGATCTTAATCTTACGGATAAGCAGCTGTAATAAACACGTTGTAGGTTTTAAAATGTGTATCGTGTTGTTTTTTTCTCGTTACAAAGCCTTGGAGTTGTTCGCTAATGTACATCTAGATGAACAAAGGCAACGAAAAATTAAACTGTCAGCAATGTCTTGCCCTCTTTTTGTTTAGTTTATTGTTTGGGGGGTTGCTTGTTTGCTTTCTTTAGGTTTTTTTTTTTTAAGCGATACGTGCACTTTCAACATATGCAATCAAAAATGCCAACAGGATGTGTGATACAAGGACTGCACCGGCAAAATTCGCTTACAAAATCGCTTGCGTGTTTCTTTCCGAAGAGAAGGACCGCCCCAAAGCTGAAAAATTCTATCTTTTTTTAGACGCACCGTTTGTTCTGCCTCTGAAGCGCCTGTTCTCCTCTCGCCGTGAAGCGACCCCGACGGCCTAGGGTGGCAGCCGTGTTTGTGACCGTGGAAACGCGTCCACAGGGACACGTACCACGCACTACCTCCCCGCATTCAAAGAGGGAAAAAAAACCCAACCAAACGAAAACTAACCAAACAAAACCAAAACAAAACAGAACAAAACAAAACCAACCAACAAACGAAAAAAAAAAAAGACTTAAAACTTTCGACGAGGAGAGGAGCGCGCTCGGCTCTACCTCGGTGTGTGTCTCTGCGCCCTTGGGGTGGCGGAGGAAAGGGCCGACGAATGACACGGCCGTAAACGGTGGTAAACAATATATACATCATGGGAGGCAATGCCTGGGCTCTCCGTGACCTTTCCACTGCTCAGGTTAAATCTATAAATACCCAGAAGACATCCGAGCCCATTGTTTTGCTGCCCTCTGAAACCAAACCTGCCAAGGCGGTGGTGGGGCGCCCCTCCACTCTCCTCCTCCTCCTCCTCTCGCCTCTCGGCGGCGAGAAGCGAGGGCCGGCGGAGGATGCGGGGACCCCGGGCCAGGGGGCAGCAGCTGGGAAGGTTTCACCGAGCCCTGTGTGGAGCCCTGTCTCTCGCCAGCCGGGCCGCGGCTCCATGCCCGGCGCGTCCAGAGTGGAAGGGACGGGGAGAGAGAAGGTGAGACCTGCTATAATCCCGAATTCATTTTCACAATTCCGTGATTAGCACGCGCGCGTGCTTAAAATTCGGATTTATCCCCCTTTTAAATGAGTCTCATAAAAAAGCACATTAATTCTGGCGACAAGATTCATGTCTGAGACATAAATACCTCGGATCTTCGGGAGATACTTTTTACTCACCTTTCCCCACGCCACACCCTGACCCGCTACCTCCCAACCTGCCACCTCCCTTCTCCCAGGAAAATGCGGCCCCGGAGCAGGGAGAGGTCTCTTGAGGCGACTTGGTATCGCCAATATCATCACCGAAGGGTTTGGGCACGGCTGTAAAATGGCACGTAAGGGGTCAGGGATTCCACCAAAACGGGGAGACAAGGATCGCTTCCTCCCATGTACCCCCAAGGCTGCAGTTTGTACACGTCCAGCACAGAGCTGCAGAAGGAGGAGAGAAGCCCCCACGCCGGGAATAGCATGGGGCAGCCCCGCCGACACCCCCACCTCACCCCCACCCCCGGAGGAGGAAGAGAAAAATCCCCGCGGGACGTGGCCAGAGCGTGGAGAGAAATCCTGATACCAGCCTGCACGGAAGAGATCTGTAAAAAGCAGAGCGAAGCCTTACTCTGCCCTTGGCCATGTTTAGTTCCCCGCGGCGAATGGTTTTCAGACCCTCCTGAGACGAAATAGAGGGACTTTATGCGAAAAGATGGATAAGTGGGACTAGCTCGATTTATGTTATCACGGGCAAAATCAGCTCATAATTTCCCAGTCCTTACTATACTACTTGCAGCGTCTCCATAAATACACTGTACCAATAATTCCTCCAGCAGAAGGAACAACCCGTCGCTACTCAGGGTCAGAAGCTTTGAATGTTAAACGCTGTAAAAATTCCCCTTTCTTTCATTTTTTTTTTCCATATCGCTTGAGATTTGGCAAGTTTAAAATACTTTAGGTGTAAAGTTTGTTCTTAATTAGGTCTTGTAAAGATGGAATTTGGTGGTTATTATAGAGCAGCTAATCAATTTTCACCCAGCAGCAAAGGTACACCACGGAGGAATTAGGTTTAATGAAGTGACTGTGCAAATTACAGTCGCGGACTTTATTTAAACTCTATCAACCTCCTAAAAATGATTTCTCAAACTGTTCTTGATTTCCTTTGCTTTATGAAAAACATCACGTTTGCTTTCTGAGGTTTCAACCATTAGCAGTTATTCTCTCCCGCTTTCCAATATGGCTCAGGGTGAGTTTTCCAATTTTCCATTTCGAATTCATGGAAAACTGAGGAAGTTAAATTTTTAGACCATAAAAAATGTCGTATTGCTGCTAAAAATTTAAGGAAAATAGTTCTAAAAAGAGAAGACCGATGCATAGATCTGCTCTGTTACTAGAAAGCGGATTTTTGTTGTTTGTTCGCTTACTTATTCTTTTGAACAGAGAAGCCTCTGAAACTCTACGATATTTTTTTCCCCTGGCTGATCACTGCTGTCCCCTCTTTTTTACGCACTTCCCTATGCTGAGAGAGACATCCCTGGGAGTAGCTTTTACCTGTTTCTTAAGATCCACACCGAGAAAGGCTTCTGCTGTTCAAAGCAATTGAAATGAGGTTCCTTGAGAGCATAGAGGGGCGAGGTTTTCCAAATTCCTGGTCTTAGCTCCCTTCAAAAGCACTTTAAATATTTTTGTTTACAGCAAATACTTTAACACCTCAAACTCTAATTATTTTTCCTTTTTTCCTTCTATTTTTTTTCTTTATGCTGGATCTTGAGCAGTTGACGTTTACTGATAGCTTAGGGAATGTCATGCAAAATAAATAAAAACAAATTTTAAAAGGTGTTTTCTTCTCCTAGTGCAGCCGAGTGGACTTGGCGCAAGTAGGGGAAATTTCTGCCTTTTTTTTTTTTTTTACCAGGTCTTCCCAAAGCAATCGCTTGACCTTTTTCCCTTATCTGAATATTAAAGTAAAAAGAAATCATCTAAAATTCGTTTCTCCCTACACTATAATTGTAAAAGAGGGACCGCTCCCTCTGTCCCTTTTAAAGGCGCTGGGCAGTGGAGCGTGGGGACAGCGAGAAGGGTGCGGGGACAGTGGGCGTGGGGGATGCGGGTCCCGGCGCATTTTCATCCCCGGGGTCGTCGCGGATCCGCGGCTGCTTTCGCTGCACCATCGCTTTACGCCGGAGAGAAATGACCGGGGGAAAAAGAGACTGGGGTTTTCGCTGGATCCAAATAATAGCTCCGAGCTACTGGATCCCTTTTAAATAGAATTAAAAAAAAAAAAAAATTAAAGTACAGACACCAGGAAGGAAGTGTCGTGCTCCCTCTTCCCTAAACTTGTGCTGCCAAGGATCCAAGGGCCCGTGGCCTCGGCGCTGCTCTGTGTGCCCTGGTTCCTGGGAGACACCAGGCTCGCTAATGGGGCCGGGCTTCTCGCAGTCCCTCTCACCTGCTGAGGCCCTTTTCCCTGCCGGCTGCAGTAGGAGAGGGAGGACAGGACAGGACCCCCTCTGCCGTCCCCCCAAGCCTCGGCTGTTTCTTATGCGCCCCGTCCCGGGACTGGAGCGAGGCAGCGCCGCCGAGCTCCAGCGGGCCCGATCCGGGGAGAAGGATCAGGCCCCAGCCCCTCGCTGCCGGGCCCGGGCCGTGGAGGTTTCGGGTGGGAGCTCAAGGCTGGGATGTGTAGCTGGTCCCCGTCGCTCTGAGGAGCCGGCGACCCTCGCCCCACCTCCTTCTCCACCGAAACCTCCAGTCAGGGCGCACGGTCTCTGCCAAGCAGACTCCGGGGTCTGGCCGGTGACTCGGGAAGAGGAGAGGGGTGCATGTTGCATCCGACTCCTTTGCCCCTGACCCACCCGGCAACTGCGCGATCGGAGGTCGGGAAGCTCCGGGAAAAGGCGAAACGGGTGTCCCGAGACACTTGGGAAGGACTATCGCGACAGACAGGCACGGAGAGGGAGAGGAGGGGGAGAAAGAGGAAGCAGAGAGTCACGCCGTCCCTCCCGGTATATCATAGAACTGTGGGGGGAAAAGAGATACAGCGAGTAGGAGAGAAGTCGCCGTAAACTGAAAAGAAAAAAAAAAATCCAAGAAATCTCCGCAAAAATCCTGCTTCCTTTTCCTCTACCCCCAGTCCCGGATGTTTTCCGGGACGCGCTGCCCGGCACCGCTCTCCCGGCGGGCAGCTCCCGGCAGGACTTAGAGGCGAGCGGCGGGGAGGGAATGGGACGGGAGGGAGGGTCCCGAAGAGAAAGGAGTCACACTAACCGGGGTTGAGGTCCAGGCACTGAGTCGGGTCTTCATTGTCCCCCAGCTGGCCATTGGGGCTGAGGCTTTCCATGGACAAATCCAGACCCTTGTCCTCCCAGTCTCGCAGTTTCCTCTTTTTATTTGTCCCGATCAAGGCTTCTACCGAGAAAGCGTGCGCTCGGGAGCTGAGGGCCACCGCAGATCTTCGCCTCTCACTCATCTTATCCCCCAGCCCAGGCCCTTGGGCAGAGGAGCGACCAGTGCCTGAGAGCGCACAGCTCGGGGACCAGAGGCAGAGCCTCTTGCCTCTTTCGCCCCCCCCCCCCCACCCCCCCCCCCCCGCCCCCCCGCACANCCCTCCCCAGCTGCACTCCCAGAAGAACCAGCCCTCAGTCTCCTGAAAGCACTACATGAGGCTGCAGATACTCCGCAGGCTGAGCCGGGAGGGTGTGCTCAGCCCAGGTCCCAGCACTTGCTCAGAGGGGCTGCAGGCTTGGATTCTTTTTTTT